>JBBMKB010020785.1:0-16962 GCA_037833945.1 Alaria marginata | reverse complement strand
CCGGTATGTGCCAGCGGGAAAAACCGGCACTATAGCGGCAACCGGCACTACTCCGGATTGGGGAATATATAGGTTTTCGTATGGAAACGGAAAACTGTGCTAAGCGATTTCACCGGCATTAAATAGGGCATCGGCATTATTAAACCGGCATTATAGAGGGACCACTACTGTACGAAGGAAAACACACACACCTCAGCTTACTTTGAGATCGAGAATTTCGTCGAATTTCGTGATACAGCAGCAAGAGCAGGAGCAGCAGAAGGCGTCGACGCGATGAAGACAGAGGTTTTGACGCACGCGCCGGGACAGATTGTTTCGGGTGTTATTTATTTTTTTCGTGGATATTTGATGCAATTTAACAGGCATATATGTATGCTCCTGAAGTTAAGTGCGCTTGACCTTGGTCCTCTGCACCCACCCCCCCCACCCCCCCCCCACCTTCCTTCCTGCTCTGAAATATTGCCCGCGCGATCAAAAGCATCACACCGCAGCTTGCAGACACGAGTAAGCGACAAAACTCTCGGATCTCACAGCTGAGGTTTTTTTTTTCGTTTTTTATGAAGCTATATTTATCCGCCTGACCATGGCTCGGCCGCCGTTTGTATTCTGTTTTCACACGGCACCCTTCGTGCGCGCGCGACAGGACCCGCTTTTCGTGGTGTCGAAGCTGCTAGGGATCGCGGTGAGCAAGGAGAAATTCAAGAGGGCGGGCAGGTTGAAGAACGCCAAGGACTGGATAACTCGTGAGAGGTGAGTCATAATCGCGATATATACCGCAAGCTGTACACCAACTGCAAGCTGAAGAGCGTTACGCATCTCCCGTGGCGATATGACAATCCTTCCCCCGCTCCGTAAAAAGTTGAAACTAATACGGGGGAACGTACTGTAGTCAATAGGACCTACGGTAGACACAAAAACCTACATACTTATCTATTTTTACTACCAATATTTGGTTCTATTAACTACGTTCCCCCGTAGTAGCATCTTCAAGACCGTGCAGACTGTGCGGAACATTTGACTCATTCCTCTATTCGTACGGGAAAACCCTTGGTTGGAATCGTGTGTTGAGCCCGGCCGCGCGCGTCTCCTGCTTTGGCTCAAGTTTAGTTCGCAAAAGGTTGGGGAGTTTTATCCCCTGGGATATACACGAGTCGCTTACTTGCCGACTGAGCGTCCTGGTGGCGTGCCAGTGGATGTTCCGTCCCTCCTGGCAAGCGAGCGTCCTGGTGGCGTGCCAGTGGATGTTCCGTCCCTCCTGGCAAGCGCCGCTGATACTACTCGTAGTTTATTTTGCGTGCTGTTTTGAGGTCGGGGTTGGTTTCGTTGTGCGTGTCCTGTTGTCTTAGCTTGGGCTGTGGTCACTCTCTAAGGTACCTTTTCTTTTACGTTCGCAGACTGTTGTCCCTCTGGTGTAACTGTACCTGGTATGCCGTTTATGTGTGCTCCCTCTCCAACTCCCATCCTCCCTCTTCCTCTGGAGACTCCTCCGCCCCCCTGGCGATGCGGACGCTGATGCTGTAGTCGAAGGTTCGATTCTTACTTGGTAGTAATTCCTCCTCGCGTGGTGAAAATATGTCGACATTTTCGGAGCATTCGCCTCCGTAGTCTTCAACTTAACGTGGGGCCGACACCGACACACTGCCGGCACCCTCCCCCTCTATAGTTGACACCGTTCTCCCTCTCCTGCCTCGTCGTCTGCCATCGGCACCCTCCCCCTCTATATTTGACACCGTTCTCCCTCTCCTGCTTCGTCGTCTGCCATTATACTGTTATCCCGACCCCTCCTCTTCCCTCGCTTCTGCTGCAAACAGTGAGGGCGCGATGGAGGTGAACCGGCTCGTGTGCCTGGGCAACAAGGCCTCCAACGTTATCACCACGGATCCGGAAGGCTCCGACATCCGACGCTTTCTCGACACCGACGAGGTGCTGCTGCGTTCTCGTTTAATTTGCGTGTTTTAAACAATTCCCCCCCTATCTATTAATGGTACGTTTCCCTCCAGCCTCTCCGGAGGGTAGATCCGTGCAACTTCTCCTCGTGTGTCGCGTTGTGTCTCTTCTTTTCATCGCTTCTGCTGCCAAACGACGCAGTGGGCGCGCTTTGAAGTTAAGAGCGACGTGTGGTTATTGGGGTGCTCTGGTGTGGGTGGGGCTAGGAGCGCGGTAGCTTTGCCGCGCCTTTCGGAAAGGAGACACAGATTTTTGCCACATTCAATGCGCCGTATGTTAGTAGCGTCATCGCGGGGTCGAGCGAAACGCATGTCATACCTTTCTGCCCACCACCTCCATAATTTCCACCACCACCACCACCACCACCACTATTTCCACCACCACCATCCCGCCCACCACCACTACCACCATCACCACCACCACTACCACCACTACCACCACCACCACCACCACCACCACCACCGCCATCACCACCAACACTAGCATCACTACCAGCACCACCACCAACACCATCACCGTTTCCACCACCACCACCAACACTAACATTCCCGTGCGCGGTAACACCATCCCCAGGTGAAGGAAATTTCAAAAACGGGACAGATCCAGTTGCCGGTGTGGTCTCCCGACGGCAAGATGCTAGCGTTTTGCGTGCTGAAGGCGGGCAGCAGAAGCAAGGCCAACAGCTGGAAGTCGTCGATAGAGTCCTCTCGCATCCTCGTCTTCCGGGAGCGCGGTGACTTGGCGGTGAGCTATATATAGCTGTGCCGCGCGGAAAGCTCACGCCCTTTTTGCTTTAATCCTTTTTCTTTTTTCTTTTTTGTTATCCTTGGGCGTTATCCTTGGGCGGATGGGTAAACATAAGGCTTAAGCTCGCCACACTTCCACATATGTGCTGTGTGTCCCGTTTGCGGTGCTCCGCGGCGTTTGGCGAAGCGAAATCGTCAAAAACAATGGTTTTCCGGTAGTTGTGCTGTTTTCGAGTATCATAGCGATATTTCAGAGTTAGTGGACCCCGTCTTGTGACCATGAACTATATACGTAGATTTTGGCGGAAGTAGATTATGGCGATGAGTTAATGTGAGAACGACAAGATGCTGGAGTTCGTCGATAGGGTCCTCTCTCGCACCCTCGTCTTCCGGGGGCGCGGCGACTTGGCGGCGAGCAACATATATAGCTGTGCGGCCCGGGAAAAAGTCTTATCCTTTCGCTGTGTTTGCTACAGGGCGTGGGCAAGCGCAATATTTCAAAATCGTTTTTTTGCCGATGGTCCTGCTGTACGAGAGTAGTGATGCGTTGGCTGAACGAAATATTCGATACCCCTCGCGCGATGGCGCATATAAAATCGTGCTATTACGAGGGACCATAGTAAATAGGACCTACGGTCACAAAAACCTATACTGCGTATATTTCCCTATTCTTACCAAAAACATTTGGTCCTATTTACTATGGTCCCCCGTAATACCATAGAAGCGCCGTGTATCTACGTAGCCTGTTTTAGTTTTGGTGGTCAGCGATGTGGAAGCGATGACAAAGCCAGGCCGGACTGTGACTCCCTCCAATCCTCTTCTGCGTCGACCGTTTTCCGTACTCAGTGCCATTTCCGATCAAACACAATCGGACAGCAAAAAACGTGTTAAAACGTGTTAACTCTCTTTGGACTTGAAGGGGGGAACGTGACCAAAACTAAATGACCGGCTCCTTTTTCTTTTTCTTTTTCTTTTCTTTTTTCTCACAATCCCACAACAACAACAACAACAACAACAACAACAACTACGACAACAACAACAAAAAACTTGGGCTGCTGGGTCAGGGGTTGCCAGATATAGTGTCCGCAATACTTCAATGCGAGGAGTTGTACGACTCGCGCGCAGCGTGGTACTACTGCTGTAGTCGTACTGCTGAGTTTAAATACCGTATTTCTCATTGTGTTCGTCGCTGTTCCGGGTTCACAAAAGGGTTCGTGATGGTGATTCGACGTACGAACGAGTACTCACTCATCGCGGCGGCTTGCGCTACCGTTGCCATGGCAGCACCGTTTGTTTCGGCAACCAATTAAAATGACACACGAGACATACATTGGGAATGTGGTGGTTCGTGTTTTTACCTATACGCCGAAGGATCACAAAGAAAAACTCTTCCACTGTATGTACTCCGTCCCCCTATTCCCTTCCCTCTCTTTTCCATTATGTTCGGCCGTTGGATGTTGCTGTCCCTTTTCCCTCCTTTCCTACTCCTCTGGGCTCCCAGCAGCCAGAGCTTGACGTGCTTGTCCAATGAAAATGGACACAGCGTTCGGGATACTATCCTAACGCGTATCCACTCACGCGTATCCACTCGTCCACCGTTGAATCTCGTCCCCCTTTCTTGCCCCTCCCGCCTTTTCTCCTTCCCGCCTCCCTCTCATTTCGCGCGTGTTCGGTATTTGGCAGTTGGACGTCGCCGTGCCTTTTCCTCCTTTCCTGCTCCTTTGGGCTCCCAACAGCCAGAGCCTGACGTACTTGTCGAATGCGAATGGGCCGGGACCACTGACCACCCGGCTCTCGGAAGTACTGGTGACCGCGGCGAAAACCCCGTACAAGACCAAAAGTGAGCCCTCGAACCGGCAAAATGACTGCTGCGCTGCTCGTTAACTCTTTTACTGTTGTGACATTCCGTCGTCGCTTTAATTCGCACTTTTTGTGTAGTTTCGGGTCAATGAGGCCTCTCTGCTGCGGCCAGCCGGAGGCTCTCACCCGGGGTTTTGCTATGATACCCCCGTGTCGATTCGCCGTTTTTTCAATGCGGCGCCTCGTCGCAGAGAGTAGCTACTCCGGTAAAAAAAAGTGGTGACCTCTGAGAAAACCCCGTTCAAGACAAAAAGTGAGCGCTCGAACCGGCAGTGACTGCTGCGCTGCTCCTTATAGCCCCTTTGGGGCCCATATATATATAGCGACGAAAAAAGTGGCAGTAGAGGTCCCTCTATAGTGCCGATTGAGTAGTGACTGTTGCCCGCTATACGAGTGCCTGTGAAATTGTTTGACGCAGATGAGAACAACCAGTAGCGGCAGTGTGCGGAGTAGAGCCGGTTGCCGCTATAGTGCCGGTATTTTTGGCTGGCACACACCGGCACTATAGAGGGACCACTACTGATATTATCGTTCAGTACGCGTGTCGTGTAACTTTTTGCGTTGAAGTTCGGGTACTCCGTCATGATACTCTACTCCGGCGGCGCGGGTTGCTTGCTTTGTGTGGCAGACGCTGTATTCGTCATTTTTTTCGATATTTTTTTCAACGTTTTTTCAACATTTTTTTCATTCAGAAGTCTCAAAGGGTTATGACCCTTTTACTACCGCTTAAATGACCCTACTCTGATTCCAAGCAGTTTGTCCCCAATACGTGCGTGCAGAGCTAAAAAGGAGTTAACTCTCTGAGAACTGCACCGTTTTTTGGGAGGAGATAAATTACGTGGAACTAACTGTGAGAAAAAAAAAACGTTGGTAAAAGGGAAGATTGGTGTTGGTGTCAGTGTTGTTGGTGTCGATGAAGTAGTTGATGTTGGTGCTGGTGTTGGTGTTGGTGTTGGCGTTGATGGTGCCGTTGATGGTGTTGTTGTTGTTTTCGGAGTTGGCGTTGGGTTTGGTGTTGGTGTTGGTGTTGGTGTTGGTGTTACTGTCGGTGTTACTGTCGGTGTTGGTGCTGGTGTCGGGGTTGGTGTTGATGGTTTTGGTGTCGGTGTTGATGTTGGGGTTGGTGTTGGCGCTGGCGTTGGTCTTGGAGTTGATGGCGGTGTTGGTGTTGGTATCGGTGTCAGTATCGGCGTTGATGTCGGCGTTGATGTCGGTGTTGGTGTTGGTGGTGTTGGTGTTGTGTTGGTGTTGATGTTAGTGGTGGTGTTGGCGCCGATGGCGGCGTTGGTGCCTGTGTTGGTGTCGGTGTTGGTGTTGGTGTTATGTTGGTGTTGATGTTGGTGGTGGTGTTGGCGTCGATAGCGGCGTTGGCGTTTGTGTCGGTGTTGGTGTTGGCATCGATCATGACGGTGACAGTAGTGTTAGTGTTGGTGTCGGGGTTGGTGCTGGTGCTGGCGGTGATGTTGGTACTGGTGCTGGATTTTTCGATAATAATAATGTTGGCGTTGGAGTTAGGGTTGCTGTCGGTGTTGGTGTCGATGTTGGTGTTGGCCTTGATGGTGGGGCTGGTGCCGGGGTTGGTGTTGGCGCTGGCGTTGATGTTGGTGTTGGTGTTGGTGTCGAGGCTGATGTTGGCGCTGGCGTTGGTATTAGTGTTGGTGCCGGTGTTGATGTCGAAGTTGGGGTTGGTGCTTGTACCGGTGTTGGTATTGGTGTTGATGGTGATATTGAGGGTGGTTGGTGTTGGTGTTGGCGTTGGTGGTGACGTTGATGGTGGTGTGGGGGTTGGTGTTGGCGTTGGCGTTGGTGCCGGTGTTGATGTCGAAGTTGGGGTTAGTGTTGATGTTGGTGTTGGTACTTGTGTCGGTGCTAGTTTCGGGGTTGGTGTTGATGTTGGAGTTGGGATTGGTGCTTGTGTCGGAGTTGGGGTTGGTGCTCGTGTCGGTGTTGTTGGCGTTGATGTTGGCGTTGATGTTGGCGTTGATGTTGGCGTTGATGGTGGTTGGTGTTGGTGTTGATGTCGGATGGGGTTGGCGTTGATGTCGAAGTTGCCGTTGTTGTTTGTGGTGTTAGTGTTGACGTTGACGATGGCGATGATGGTGGTGTTGGTGCTGGCATCGACGGTGGTGTTGGTGTTGGTGTTGGTGTCGGTGTTGGTGCCGATAGTGGTGTCGGTGTTGTTGTTGGCAGTGATGCTGGTGTTGGTGCCGGGGTTGGTGTTAACGTTGGTGTCGGTGTTGGGGTTGTTGTTGCCGGAGTTGGAGTTGACGTTGATGGTGGCGTTGATGGTGGTTGGTGTCGATGCTGGCGTTGATAGTGGGGTTGGTATTGATTTCGGAGCTGGTGTTCATACTTGTGTCGGTGTTGGTGTTGGCGTTGATGGTGGCGTTGATGGGAGGTGTTGGTGTTTTACTCGGAGTTGGCTTTGGTGCTTGTGCTGGTATTGGAGTTAATGGTGCTGTTGGTCGGTGTCGGTGTCGGTGTCGGTGTTGGTATTGGTGTTATCGCTGGCGTTGGTGTCGTTGTTGATGACATAGTTGGTGTTGGTGTTGATGTCGGAGTGGGCGTTGGCGCTTGTGTCGGTATTGGTGTTGGCGTAGACGGTGGTGTCGGGGATGGTGTTGGCGTTTGTGTTAGTGTTGTTGTCGGAGTTTGCGTTGTTGCTGGTGTCGGTGTTGGTGTTGATGTTGGCGTTGATGGTGGTGTTGGTGTTGATATTGGTGTTGATGTCGAAGTCTGGGTTGGTGTTAATGTCGGAGTTGGCGTTGGATTGTTGGTGTTGGCATTGATGTTTGCATTGATGGTGGTGTTTGTGGTGTTAGTGGCTATGGTGTCGGTGCTGATGTCGAAGTTGTGGTTGGTGTTGATGTCGGAGTTGGCATTGGTGCTGGTGCTGGTGTTGTTGTTGGTTTGGGTAGCATGGGTATTATTAATTATATTTTGGTGTTGGTTTGGGAGCTGGTGTCGGTGTTGGTGTTGGTGTTGGTGTTGGTGGTGTTGGTGGTTGTGGTGTTGATACCGGTGTCGGTATCGGTGTTGGTGTCCGTGGGGTAGTTGATGTCGGAGTTGGCGTTGGTGTTGGTGTGCGTGGCGTTGTTGATGTCGGAGTTGGCGTTGGTGTTGGTGTCGGTGTTTGTGTCGATGTTGGTATTGGCATCGGTGTTGTTGACGAAGTTGGCGTTGTTGTCGGTGTTGGGTGTTGGTAGCGTGTGATGGTGGTGGTGGTGCTGGTGCTGTGGCGGGCACTCAACAGTGTCGTGGCTGGTGTTGGAATTTAGGGCATTGGCGTTGGTATTGGCTGTTGTTGCTTTTCCCCGAAACTCGTCCGGCCCGACTTATTGTGCCCAATCACGGACCAACAGCAACATTGGTCGCTACTGCACTAGCTGTGCGTACGTGCAGTAGTTTGTCCGCTTCTGGGGACGCTGGCGACCATCGGCTACCTTTTGCACGGGCACGCACGACCCACTGCTGCTGTCAGTATTGATGGCTTGCTTTTTTGTTTTTGCTTTTTGGACGCGCGCACCATGGGACTTTCTTGTGCAACGCGCTGTCTCCTGACCCCCCCGCCCCCCGCTTTTCCCGTCCCGATGCGGTCGCCGCTCGTTCAGCCCGCGGTTTGGCGCAAGGTAACCCGGTGTTTTACGCCTACACGAAGAAAAAAACGGGTAGCTCGGACATGGTGGTGCACACCTCAAACAGGTGAGGAGGTGGAGGCGTGAGGAAATCATCTTCCCGAATCCCGAAAGTGTTTCATTGGTTAATTCCTCCCTTATTATTATGAAAAAGGTATAACATTAGCCGTCGACGTATAGTCAACTAACTGAGGGTTTATTTCCGGATCGCCCGCAACAAAAACGTCATCATTGTCATTCCCGAATCCCTAAAATATGTACAGGTATCAGCTATCAAGCCATTCGATGCCGTCATCCATATGCAAGAATGTACGCACAAGGTGCCGAGGTCCGCATCACAAGCGGTTCGTAGTAGGATGCAGCTCACCCGTCATGCGACTGGCCGAACTTACGTTTTTTATCCCTCGTTTTTTTTTTGTTATATTATTTTCGTCGCCACTCTTCCGCCCGCGAGAAACCACCTCCTCCCCCTTGTTTCTTATTTCTCCTCTTTTTTTTGTTCTTCTTTTCGTCCCTCGTTCTCCGTTGTCTCTTGTTTTTTTTGTGTGTAATTTTTTTTCTTATCCCTGCCGCTCCGCCGCTCCGCCGCCGCCCGGGATCAAAGGGTGTACTTCCTAGACATGTCGACGGGAAAAGAGGTTGACATGACCTCCACAGCCGCCGACCTGTTTATGGCCCCCAGCACTCACTGCGAGGGGGGCGAGGACGCCGCTATCCTGGTAGAGGTCGGTACCGGCGACGAAGCCCAGCATCTCGTTTCGGCAAGGGTGGACGGCTCGGCCAAGAAACGACTGTGTCCGGTGGGTTGTTGCATGCGCTTGTGTTCGTATGTACGAGTTTTTGACGGTGTTCGTGTCCCGTGTTCGTATCCGCCTTTCGTGGGTGTCCGCCTTTCGTGGGTATCCGTCTTTCGTGGGTATCCGCCGTTCGTGGGTATCCGTCTTTCGTGGGTATCCGTCTTTCGTGGGTATCCGTCTTTCGCGGGTTTCCGTCTTTCGTGGGTATCCGCCTTTCGTGGGTATCCATCTTTCGTTTGTTTCCGTCTTTCGTGGGTATCCATCGTTTTTCGGTTGGGATGATGTTGATTACGTAGCTTGAGTGCCATTGCGATGTGTTGTTGCATGTGTTTCGACTTGGTTGATTTTTAGCGTGTCTGTGGCGTGCGGAGGGAAAACTCGCTGGCACGGTCAACCTACCGTGATTCACTTCTTCGACGGTATACGTACCTGTCAGTACTACACACTCTGGTACATTGTACCAACTGTGGGATTAGTAGGGTACTCCATATACTCTGGTGGTACTCGGGTACATACCCGAGTACCCGGGTACAACCCGAGTACTTCTAAAACAGGCATATTTGGTACCCGGGTACCGACCAAGGCTACGGTACACAAGTACCCGGGTACATACCCGAGTACTACTAAAACAGCCAGGTTTGGTACCCGGGTACCCGGGTACATACCCGAGTATTACCACAACATCCAGGTTTGGTACAGGGTACCCGGATACATACCCGAGTATTTACTAAAACAACCAGATTTGGTACCCGGGTACATACCCGAGTGTCACTAAAACA
This sequence comes from Alaria marginata, assembly GCA_037833945.1. NCBI lineage: Eukaryota > Phaeophyceae > Laminariales > Alariaceae > Alaria > Alaria marginata. Next base: position 7,198 of record JBBMKB010020785.1, on the reverse strand, counting down.
GCCACATTTGGTACCCGGGTACCGACCAAGACTACGGTAGGAGGGGTGCCCCCGTTTTTACTACCCGGTGACACATGCTACGGTAGAGGTGCACCATTTTTTGCCGAGGCCGTTCACTTGAGGAGCTCCATACTATTAGTAAGTAACCCAAAAACGTATTTTGAGTACATAAACTGAAAGTGCAACCCGATGTGACCAAAACCATGACCTAGGTATTAATAATATTCGTATGGTAAAAAAAAACAAGAATTCATTTTCGACGATTTTGGGTTAAGAAGCCCCCCGTCATTCAGTTTTTTTTTGCCTAAAAGTGCTATCAATACTCAATACCTCTATATCGTAGCGAGCGTCCAATTTTGTATGACACAAGTGGTGTTTCAACGATGTTGGGTGGTTCCTCGGTTGATAGGTTAGGAGCCCCGTTCGTCAGAAAAAAAAGTCAAAAACTGCTTCCCCTATCGTAGGACGTGTCATGGTCGAGCCCCCAATATGTTACGAAGATGTGTAAGATATATACGAAGTTTTCAAGATACCCAAGCAAATTAACGCGGCGAGATTGCAGACATTTCGGGACCCGCACACCACGTGGCACCGCGGCACTCGGCACGCATTTCGGTATTCGTCTGCTCGTGCGAAGATACAAGATACCCAAGCAAATTAACGCGGCGAGATTGCAGACGTTTCGGGACCCGCGCACCACATGGCACCGCGGCCCTCGGCACGCATTCGGTATTCGTCAGCTCGTGCGAAGATACAAGATACCCAAGCAAATTAACGCGGCGAGATTGCAGACTTTTCGGGACCCGCACACCGTGGCACTGCGGCACTCGGCACGCATTCGGTATTCGTCTGCTCGTGCGCTCATACAGAAGCAGTCGGTTGGCGCCTTGACGTAACCTCGTGCAACCCCACCGCTGTTCGATCGGAGTATCATATAATACAACACACAGCACTCGTTTCATTTAGTTCCGCCGGCTTCTCCTATACCAGCCAGGCCGGTCGCCCCGGTGGTCTAATGGTTAACCTCGAATACTACAATACTAAAGTTGGAGTCGAGGGTTCGAATCTCGGTACGGAGATTTTATTTCTTGAGGCACCAACGGCGGAGAGCCCTTTATAGCGTGAGTAAGCACGATTCGACCCGAGTCGACGAGGGAAGAGAGTGCTGAATTATTGTCGCGATAAAAATAAAGGCGCGTACCGTAGTGGGGAAGGAAGAGAAGAGCCTGCTTAGTGACCCCGGATCTGAGTTACGTCTAGGGAGGGAGAAAGAGAAAAAAAAGTGCGAAGATAATAGATGGGATAAGAAAAAAAACACACACACACACACACACACACAATGGTTTATTCGCCTCAAATGTTGTCGGTTGATTATGTGAGTTCACGGCATTATTCTGTTTGAAGTACATGCCACGGGCTAATATTGTTGTGTGTGTGTGTGTTTTTTTTAAGTATTCCACGCCACCACAGGGCCGTTTCCATATAGATTTACCACATCGCAGACAACCATACCAACTATCACTGGCAGATAACGCAAAATCCAAATTGTTGACTCTTGATGACATTATTCTTGACCGCGTTGTGTCGTTTGAAGATCCGTATATACTACGGCACGGGTTGCGCTTTTGAGCACGAATATTTCTCACTTGACACAACGCCTCAATTGAGGAGCTGCCCATAATATTTGTATCCGATATATACGGGAACTCTTTTCAGCCTACTCTCAAAACTTTACTGAGATAGATTTAATTTTTGAACCAAGACTCCAAGATTATTTATCACATTCACAACAATTGAGCAAAAATTTAACTCTCAGTTTCCCTTGTCTAATTGCTTTAAATATCGTCCAAATATACACTGTATAAATATATACAAGCTTCCACACCTCGGATAGATCACGATCTACATGATCTACGGTAGATCCTATAGCTGCCGGCATGAGATGTTGTGCAGGATCTGCGTATGTGGAGTACAGATCCAACCCCGGAAATGTGTGCTAGATAATGCAGATCGTACGGCTCCCACCCGGCAACATGAGCTAGATCATCTATAGACCATACAGATCTTCCCGGAAGAGCTAGATCATCAAGTGGAGATAGATGATAGATGATCTGTCCGACGTGTGCAAGCTTCCCCTTCGGGATGTGGTTGGCTTGAAATCCCGGGGGTGTCGCAAACTGAAAAAGGGGGCAAAAGCTAATGGAACCTAAATAAGAAATAATAAGCCACCGCGCAAGCAGGTAACCCAGCAAGTAACACCGACCAGCCCAGTCGAGTTTATAGCTTAGGCTATGTGTATATTTTATCATCATGTTTACTCTCCAGTTTACTCTCCAGATCAACTCGTGAGATACTTTACCCTCAGCGACCTTCTGGACAAGCCGTGGTCATACAGTAGGTGCCTTCCCTCTCCCCCCCCCCGGTAGGGGTTGGGGCTGAGGTTAGGGTAAGGGTTAGGGTTAGGGATATGTACCGGTACGTTACAACATTATTCTAGGTATGAGATATACCGGTAGGGGTTAGGTTTGGGGTTAGGGTTACAACATTATTCTAGGTATGAGATATACTGGTAGGGGTTAGGTTTGGGGTTAGGGTTAGGATTAGGGTTAGGGATATGTAACCGGTACGTTACAATATTCTTCGAGGTATGAGATATACCTATTATGCAAATCCCATGGGATTGTGTGTTAAGTTTGTTAATAGCTTAACCCTAGTATTGACAGAATGCGTGTTCTCAAAAAGTCGGTGGTTGGGTGAGGCTGAGAAGTTCTAAAGTGGGCAGTGGAAAACTATATGCTACCGCTCTACCGTGAGACGCGTCCGATTTTTTTTTTAAAGAATCTGTCTGTAGCATGGGAAAGAAGATCTCCCTTGTATACATACTACAGGGCTAAAGAGCCATGCGCCTCTCTGTATACCAGCACAGCGGTGCTCCAAACATCGTGGGGCCCCTCCCCGAGGTACCATGGTGTGGTATATACGACGGGGCTTAAGCCGTGTGCTTCTTTCTTTTGGCAAGCACAGCAGTGCTCCAAATATCGTGCGGTCCCTCTCCGAGGTATATACCATCGGTCTAGCTGTACCATTCGCACAGACTCGGGTTCCTGAGCCACCAATAACTGTACTAACTACGATTTTTCTCCTCCACTATCGAAGCCCGCCGTCTGAGGCTGTCTAGTCTTTGCCCCGCCTAGCCCTTGCCCCGGCTGGTGTCGTAAGCCTGCGGGATACATACACGCTTTGATATGTATAAAGTTCGAGGTATACATTGCGGCTAACTTACGTGAAACTCGCTCATCGCCGCCATTATTCCCGAGTACTTTTGGTAATGGTTTGTCGTATGATATGATAACTTAACCCTTTCCGCACTGCAAAAATCATCCCATACTAAATCCAAGTATTTTGTCCCCAAAATGTGGGTGCAGTTCTAAAGGGGTTTCCCAAAATGTGGGTGCAGTTCTAAAGGGGTTACAGGTACCAACCTGGTACGGGTTAATATTGTATTTTGCAACGCCCTACCCTTCTCCCTGCGTCACCCGCGGCGTTTTACGTGTGGTCGATGCGCCCCCATTGCGGGCCAGTACAAAAAAAGTAATCCCGACAGCCGACAGCACTATCGTTTTTTGTATATACTATACGAGCTCTGAGCCATCCCACGGTAGGAGTGCTGCAATAAGTTTCCGAGCTCCTGGCATGAGGAGCTCAATATCTCACCCGAAACATGCCTTCCAAGATTTTCGTCCGCTCAACCCGATCAACATTTCTATTCGCTAGTCCTAAAACAAATACACCCGTAAAATAATCATACCAACCGGTAGTTAACCTCACTTCTGGAGCCCAACCGGTCAGGAACGTTTTACCCCAAAAAGCGCAACCCCTACCGTGGTATGAGTCCTCTTTTACACCGTACGTATGCAATTTTTGAACTCGACGACGCCACTTTTCTGCCATGTTTTCAACATGTATGGGCCATACATTTTTTTTTTCTATTGCCCAAATTATTATTTTTGAAGTCTGGCTACGTATGCCACCTTCTACCGCTTTTCATGGGGGGTTCATGTCGGTATGATAGAAAATATGTGGCATTCGAGTAGGTATAGGGTGGTGATATTCGTGCGGGAGAAAAAAAAGAAGATGGGGCGTTCGTTCAGCGTAAACCGGCTTTCTTATCGCAGTTTGTCCGTACCCCAGTCAGCTACTGAACCCCTATACATATGTGTGGCTATCAGAAAAGCTAAGATGCTATTACGGGGAACCATAGTAAATAGGACCTACGGTACACACAAAAACCTATATATTTATCTATTTTTACTACCAATATTTGGTCCTATTAACTACGTTCCCCCGTAATAACGAGAAGCGCTTCTCTTGGCAAGAAGGGACATTTCAGCAGATTTCCGGTGATTACACATGATTTGACATTTGTAACCATTTGCCCCCAGTGATAAGAAAAAATACACGATATTGTGGGACACTCCAGACTTCGTAATATTGAAAGCAACACCCCCAGCTATGACCGCACGTATACATACGTGTAAGGTTTTTGAGACGTGCACGTAAAGTTCACTAGCGATTTATGCATGGCAGGACTGTCCCTGCCGATCTCGAGCCGACCTCGAGCCCCCCAAAGGGTTGGGGTGAGGGTTAGAGCTAGGGTTAGGGTTAGGTCTGGGGTCGGGTTGGTCTGGGCACCACGCACGTCGTTTGACTGCACATAGAGAGCCGCTACACATACACCGCTATATATTCAATTTACGTACGAATCCGAAAAACCTTGCGCGGACGTGCAATTATACAGCAGCTGTGAAAGCAACCACTACACCTTCCCCCTCTTAACTTTGAATCGGAACCCTTCATCGTGACGGCGCTAACTCGGTCCGCTTTGTGACGCCGAAACTAATATAACCTTTGTCAGAACGCTAAGATGCCAATATTACGACGTTTCTCCCGGTAAGAAGGGACATTTCAAGGCTGTATTAAAGCGCTTTAGAGCAACCTGATTCCAGGAAAATTCTTTGAGTTCGAGTCGTGACACTACTGTACTACGATATAGATATAGGCTAAAACACGCAAGGTGGTGGTCGGGAGGACGACCGATGACCGCTGTGTCCGACCCGTACGCTAACCCTGACTAGAACCCTAACCCCGAGCAGAACCCTAACCCTAACCCGAACCCGAACGTTATGGGGTGACCGTTATGGGGTGACCTGTGCTTGGGTGCTGTGGCTTGTGAAGGCTTAAGGTTGATTCGGCCGGCGTGGATGCTGTGCTTTGGAATGACGCATCACCCATACGATTTTCTCAAATGATCTCCTCTAAAACCCACTATTACGGAGAATCCGTAATAAATAGGACCAAATATTGTTATTACGGGGGAACGTAGTTAACAGGACCTACGGTAAACACAAAAATCTATATATTTATATATTTTTACTATTAATACCAATATTTGGTCCTATTAACTACGTTCCCCCGTAATTGTAAAAATAGGTAAATATTTAGTTTTTTATATGTACCGTAGGTCCTGTTTACTATGATCCCCCGTAATAGTACGTTTTGGAAATTTCAGCAGCTTTCTTAGCCATCAAAGCAACCACTCCACCTTCCTCTCTTCGCCATTTTACCACTGCAAGTTTGAGCGCACTCTAATTCCAAGTATATAGATCGTCCACAGAAACGTGGGTGCGATCCAAAAGGGGGTTAACTTTGAACCGGGACCCTTCATCATTATTTTTGTTTTATTTGGTCCCGTTTGTGACGCCGAAAACTGGCCTAAACTCTGTCCTGTCGCTACTGTCACCGCAAGTATTGTTGTTGTTGTCTTATCTGGTATCTGGTGCTTGCTGTTGTTGTTGTTGTTGTTGCTGTTGTTGTTGTTGTTGTTGTAACATTCCGTTGTCGCTTTAGTTCGTACGTAGTTTGGGATGGATTATTGAGGCCTCTCTGCTGCGACCAGCCGGAGACTCTCAGCCAGAGCTACTGTACCCCCGCATGAACTCGCCAGTGATCACCGCGCCGCCTCGAAAAAAAATGCTGCGTTCCTCCGAGTAACAGGCTCCTTGCCCATGCCACTCTTACGTACTGATACTTCGTCCGCGCGCATGGATCGAAAAAAATAGAAAAAAATATCACGTGCGAATCGCTACACATGTATCATACCATAACCAAATGACCCTCCCACTATGCCCTCTACGGCGTTGCCAGAGACTCGTGCCTGTTCAGTAGAACGGATAAAAATGTTATGTTCCCCCCGAGTAACAAGCACCACGCCACTGTCACTCGTGACTACTTTGTATCCGCGCGCAACATGAGTCGCAAAAAAAATCGAAAAACATCAAGTACGAATCTTTTCACAAAACACAACCAGCGGATCCCTCCCACTTCACGTTTATTCCCTTTAGAGCTAACTGCACCCACGTGTTTGTTGACTACCTACTTGGAATTAGTGTGGGATCAGATTTTGGCGGTAGGAAAAGTGTTGGCGACGGTACCAGCTCTTCCCTTTTTATGGTATGTGCTCCATGACGCTAGCCCGAGGCACCGCGCGTTTATTCACGCTGGGCCGGCGCACGTGTTTCCTTCAAGCAAGCGAGCCCATTTCGGAAAAGCCTCTTGTTGTTCTTGTTGAGAGAGAAAGAGAAAAACGTCGCACTATATATACTCGGGCGACATCGTAATTCTCCAATTCAGCTCGACAAGGAAATAAACCCAGCCGTTTTTCTCCCCCTTGCCTTGCCCGTGCACCCACCAGACGAGGGGTTTCAGCACGTTCGGCGTTTCTCCCGACGGGCGTAGGGTGTGCCTGATGCAGCAAGACGTGGCGGCCGGTTTCTACACCATCAGCGTTTTAGAGGGCGGGCAAGGGGCGCTAGACCCGCTCAGCACAGCCACGATGGAACAGGCGAGACTTTTTTTTGTTTTCTTCTAATTTTTAACCCCTTTTATTCATTTTTTTCTCCCTTTAGCACTGCGCCCTCGTTTTTTGCGACAGACTACTCAGAAATCAGTGTGTGTGTTTATGTTTTCTTTCAGGTCGTAGTTGAAAAGGTTAAACGCCAGAAATCACTTCGAAGGGGAGGAGGGTTCTCCTCAGGCGTATTGTTTTGTAAGGTTAATGCAGGAGTGGGGCCTATATAAGGCGGTATAGTGCGAAGGGATTTTGGCCGCCTTATATCGAGAGGCCGCCCTATTCGTATAG
>JBBMKB010020674.1:0-16967 GCA_037833945.1 Alaria marginata | reverse complement strand
ATAATCATGGGCCGGTCCGGGCCGGGTCGGTTCAACCCCGGGCCGGCCTACCAGCGCCAGCCCAAAATTATAATTTAGCCCTGATGTTTTCATTTTTCCCTCTGCGGATAGAAGGGTACCTCTGCGGAGTTCTGCTTGCTGCTGATACCGGCTGATGCCTATACAGCGGAAGACTGCACAAGACTGCAAACGCTTGGCGTAGAGGACATATTATAAGTACCTTGACTTGTACTGCATTGAGGTGAACGATTCGTGGTGGTGAGGGCCCGCGGCGATGAGTCTATCCGACGACGCTTTGAGGTACCTGACGGCACTTCCCAGTTGAAATCGGAAAGCAGGACCCTCGAGCAAAGTGTGTACACTGCTGTGTGTGTTAACAACAGCCCAAACCACAAGTGTCGAACTGTATTGCACGCCATTGCAAAATAAGACTTTTTTTTTTTAAATGACGTTTGCACGCCTTTGTAAAATAAGAACTTGGTGTGTAAGCATTGGGCATTTTGCACCCCTTCGCAAAACAAAAACTTGGATTTAGCTTTTCTGCTGAAATCAGAGGGGAAATAAGCCGCAGGCCTTAGCCAAAATAATAAGGCCTGTCATCTGTCGCGTACTGTATTATCGTAACCGTGCGAACTCTCTGTTATCATCTCCGATGTCGACTGTTCTAAGATACGCTTGACCCTAACCGTTATCTATATCTGTGGGACAATATTGCGTCTATTGCAACACTTGCGAACAGCAGACCTCCCCAAGAGTGAAAACTGCACACCTACAGTAGGTACCCTGATCCCACTCTCTATGACGTTCGGGCTAGGTTAGGGCTCAGGCTTGTGGACGTGGTACCTGGTATATCGATACGCTATCAGTAGTATATTAAGGTAGGTGTTCATGGCTTTTATGCGCACCTATGCGTGTATATAATGTTATTGCCACGAGAGGGGGCCGTCTAAACGATATATCAAATGGTTATCTTCTTGTTGCTTATTAGATAACCAGGCATGGTTTTCCGATTGCACTATAGTACAGGTGTTTTCGAAATGTCTTCAGGTCTGGTACATGATTGCCTAAAGCTAGGGCATACACCACGAAGGCATTATTCGCCAGCGCCGCGTAGATTGTGATAAAAGTAGCAGCAGTAACAACGCTAGTACCACGCGCCAAATAGTATTTGAAACGCAGTTGTATGATATTACCATACAGGGAAAAGCCACAAGCGCGATAGACGTATCGACGAGGCTCATCGATCACGCGACGGCGCGGCGGCCGACAGCGCAACACACCATAACGAGACAAATTCTTCAAGAACGCGACCTAAAGCCCGACGAAAAAATTACAATCCTCTACTTTGCAACGTGTCCACGAAGGGAAACACAGAGCCGAGGTTGAAACTAGCGCAATCGCTATTTGCTTCGTCCACCGGTGTGGGTCCTTGACAGCCTACAGGTAGGTGTATTGATGCACGGAAACAAACGGTACAGGGAAGCGTCTTGTCGGGGGCGGGGTCTGCTCGCCGATGGATTCGCTGGTACTGAACCTAACATATCCAAGTATCAGCTTCAGTTCACTCCCACACCCAGCTGCACTGTACACCTGCTTACCTTCCGATGCGTGTCACTCTTTTCGTTATTCCTCTTTGTTCCTTTGAGCTTGGCGGGTTCAAAGCAATTCGGAAGTGTTTTGCGCTGTCGGTTCCACACACCGATATTCCTGTGGGCGGTCACGGGCCTATAGCGAAGGGGAAGCCAAACAGCGACAGTGCTCTATGTGGGACTCCAACTGCCGTGTGCTGTTCCACACGCACGCCGTGCCAGTGAGGCTACGGGAGGCGGTGCTTGATGCCGCAGGAACGAGGGTAGGTAGAAATCGTATTGCACTGACCCAACTGCGGGTCGAAGGAGATCGAAGTCTGGGCGGCACTAGCACATGAGGACTCTCAAACGTATTCCTTAGAGCTATGCTGCCCCTTTCGGTGGTTCGCAGCCACTCCCCGTGTGGCTGGCGTTGAGACGAGCACTCGTTGCCCTTGCGTGATGTAGAGCTGTGCTGTCCGCTTCTATGTTCCGCAGCCCCCCCCGTCGCGTCTGGCTTGAAGATGAGCGCTAGCGCTGTGCTGCCCTGTTACATGTTGTGTGTTCTATAGGCACCCCCGTCGCTTTGGCTGTGAGACAACTTTTATATCCCCAGCCGTGCCCTAGGGCGGTGATGTCGTTGTCCGTGTTCCTCCACCCCCGCCGCGTCTGGGTGTGAGAATAGCGCTCGTTTATGGGAAACGAGCGCTTATCAAGACCCGACGGGAGCAGCCGCGGAAACTACACGCGAACAGCAAAGCCCTAGGACGTGTAATGGAAATGCGAGGTCACTTCGAGGCCAAAAGCGACGGAGATGGCAACGGAACGTATAAAATGACATCACTGCGCTAGGGTACGCGCCGCGGACGCACAGATTGTCAGTGCCCAGACTGTGGACCCCTTTGAGCCGCAGTCGGCCAGTTCAATAGGCGTTTCGCGTAATATTATTCCTGCGGCATAAGCACTGTTTCCCGTGGCCACGCGGGTACGGTGTTCACGTAGGGCAACATAGTATCGCGGCCCAACGTAGCGCAGTTGCTGTTTGTGTTTGTTTTCTCTATCGTTGAAGGCCTGTCGCTGCCTATCGCATTTACGTATAGAGATTTACGGTGTAGCAAAGCGTGGAGTCGGGGACTGGAGCTGCTCCTCAATGGTTGTGCGTGTGCTGAGTCATCCCACGGTAGGGGTGCAGCAATAAGTCCCTGAGCTCCGGACATGAGGAGCTCAATATCTCACCCGAAACATGACTTCCAAGTTTTTCGTTCGCGCAACCCGATCAACATGTCTATCCGTCAGTCCTAAAACAATTCACTCGTAAAGTGATTATACCAACCAGTAGTTCCTCGCTTCAGGAGTTCAACCGGTCAGGAACGTTTGACCCAAAAAAGTGTAACCCCTACCGTGGAATGACTCTGCTGCGCATCAATGGATCAGCACATCCACACCTAGCTGCGCTGTATTCCTACTTACTCATTGTCGTAGATTCAACGCACAACATCACTCGAGTTGCCTTCCGTTGGCGCTATTGCCGGAAGCACACCCGGTGACTGTTACTTGTACCGCGTACCTGGTGCTGCACGAGTGCTCGGTGGATAAAGCAAACGGCAAGAGTGAGCTACGCAGAGCCCCGGCCTCATACTACTCTACGGGGACCTTGTACCTGAGTGGCTACAACGATTGATAAAGCAAACAGCAAAAATGAGCTACAGTACGTAGAGCCCCGGCCTCATGCTGCTCTGCCGGGACCTTGTACCTGCGTGGCTACGGGTCGCTGTCTGAAGGTATACTGGTGGATGAAGCCTGGGGTGTAGGGTCGGCTCATCCGCCCCAATGGCGGGGGGGGCATAGTTTGGAACTAACCGATCAAAGAGGCGTAATTATTACGGGAAGTACGATCGCGTTTACTTTCGCAGAAACGAGAAAAATGTAAATAACGGCGTATCCTATTTCTACCTATTATAACGTTGGAGCCCTCATGCATCCGATCGAAATGTCGAAAGCAGCAGCGTACGCGCACAGCGGGTCCTATTGAAAATTTAGAGTAATGTTTCTAACCCTAATCCCCACGCTCGAACAGAGTAAACCGGCCGCGCGCGCGGAGCTCACTCGCTTCGTCGTCTGCTGGTGGTGCCCGTACCTCACGAGCGTAGCAGCATGCCATTTTTGTCCGCACAACGCCCCCAAGAAGAAGGAAACTGCTGGCGACATGAGGTGTACGTCGGTACGCCGGAGAGTCGACTGTGTCGACTGAGCGATTGGAGCTATCTCGTAAGCCTTTGTGCATGTTTCGATCAGCCATGACCTGGGAACGACGCTGGGGATGCCCTGGTCGATTCTGCACCGGCCGAGTGAAGATTCGGCTCACACAGCTCATGCTGGTAAAATCGCTACCCGATGAGACTAACCCATGTTTGGGACAAACATTGGTTCCAGCATTTGGGGGCAAATCACTAGGAGAATGAACGCAATCGCCGATCACTCCGTTCAAGCCTAGCCTCCCTGCGAGAACAGGGAAATAGGCACAGGAAAAGTTCAGACCTTCCCACCCGCCCTACAAGCGTAGTAATATTTTTCCGCACGGTCATTTCAATCCCAGGGACGGGCACTGCGCTGAGGGCGCACTCAGCGCGGACTTTATCCCGGGCGAGGACCACCTGCCTCTGGGCAGGAGGCCTCATCCAACCCAATACTTACATTGAATGATCGGCGGCGGCGTAACATAATACTGTAGTATTTTGTGTGCCGGCGTCCGCGACAAACGTATGCGCAGGAAGCGACCGACAACAAAACCCTGGCTACTTTGAGCTGATACAACATCAGATCAGAAATCCCGTGTACGTATATACGGGTAGCCAAGCCGCGTGAGAAAATGCTCACAGCTGGAGCACACAGCAGATAACCTACACCGCCACCTATTGCCCCACGACACCGCCGCAAACGGCCCTTCCTCCCTCGACGAGACAGGTATCAACGCTGCTTGCTGAGCGAGTAGAATGCTTCGTATACATGGTGTACTGGACTTGTGATAGGGGATGCCACCACCCGCGAGAACAGAACATGGGCTCGTATAATATCCTATCTAGCTAGACTATATATAGTCTTATCGTACGTACAGCTATGTTTTCCCCATTGTTTTATCATACCGGTACAAGGATATCAGCGTGATCCAGGCATTCCCAGCTATAAAGTGCGCTCTTATGCACCCTCTATTAATAGAAACAGCGTGCAACAGTAGTACGAGTACCATCATACTGTGCGCGTATCGTACGCCTACTTCCGTTGCACTTAGGACGTGGAGGCGTTAATCGTCTCAAGTTTCGGCATGTTTCCCCTCTGAAGTCCCAAAGGGGTTGTATGCTCCTAAAGGCCAAAGGTCTTCTATGCTCGTACGATTAGTCTACATCATCAATTGATTGCTGTTTTGGTCCCGTGAGAGCAGGCTGAATCGATGGGAGCACAATTATTATTATGCAGATAGCGTCAAGCGTAAGTGGCATGACTATCTGACGACAAGCCCGATTGATGTTCTGCTTAAATCGTGTGTTAGCATAGTGCATGCAGTAGTAGATAGTCGTTGTTGTCTGAGCCGAGGGGCTTGAAGATTCTGCTCGCAGCAGATATGGGCTAAAATAAGCAGGGGATCACGCTGCATAGCACCGATGCGGTAGAGCAGCCTCATAAGGAGTCATGAGGCGGGAGGAGCAACTTCGTCGTGTGGGGAAGGTCATCTGCCGTAGTGTACCCATTATTGTCTCCGTTCATACTTGCTGTACCCCTTTGCGCAGTACTCGGCTGCGCGTGGTGCGTATTGGTTGTTGGTCTCACCACTACCTACTGCCGTTTGTTCACAGTAAATCAGGTGTACCAGATAGCATGAGTGCGGCACAACAAACTTGACATAATATTCAATTTCTGTAAAGTGTTTGGATAAGTTTCGGCCGGAAATCAGCTTTACACGTTCGCAGAAGCCAAATGGAGAACACATTTCGAACCGAATCCCATCTCCATCACAACTTAGCACAGAGACCCCGCGGTCACAGAAAGACGTGCACGACCGTCATCGACATGGACCTTCAATCGTCCTAGTAAGCGCAACAAACATCGATGGCTACACAGTTTAACGTATGCCGCAGAACTTGTTGCTTGCGGTGCTCTGCGTCGCTCTTGCACGAGGTGTGTAACTGCACACTAAACCCAAGGTATAGCCATCGGAAAATTCGGCCTCAGTATTTAGAAACCCACTGGTTATATGTAGTGATGATGAACGGTATAGGAAAACGCTGCATCGGGGACTAATCACGTCCACAATGCCTTTAGTTGTGGACGTGCGCCGGAATTCCTTATGCATCATTGTTTAGGGTCGATCTTAACGACACGTATGAAATTGTGTTTTTTACTGCAATTTCGTTATTTTCCCTAAAATTAGAAAGTGGGTGGATCCTAACGAGCACAGCTGCAGTTGCCTCTCTGAACAATCGTCCACCCAGCACAGAATCAACACTAGAGCAGCAACGTTCGCGGAAACCACCCGTGTGGTGGTCCCACTGCAGTCGGCCTGATTCGTAGGCAGGTGTCCGTGCCTTGGGGAGTGAAATCTGTCACAAACTCGTCGCGCTACAACGCCGAACGCGACAAACGTCTCAGCTACTGCCCTCAGCGAGCTCAGTCGGTCGGTCGGCCACCTCGGTGCGGTCACTTTGTCAACTCGACTATGAGCGGCCAGAAAGCAATTGCGCCTCCTGCGCTCGGTCATGGCCTGTGGAGGACCTTGGGGACAACCCTGGCCAGTCTTGTATGCTCGTGGGGCGAGGAGCAGCTAGCACGGTGCGGCTGCCCGATCCTCTTCACCCTTGTACCTAAAAACCTAAAAAACTCAAGAAATACCTAAAAACTTCCATGCGAGTTGTTTCGGTATTTCATTTTTTCTGCTTTTTCCTGAAATGTTTCGCGAAAAACCGAAATTTCAGTAAAAAACTGAAAGAAACTCTACGTTAAGATCGACCCTTAGGGTCGATCAAGCACCCGCGAAACCGTTGGAGCGATCCCCGTCTCCGACGCGAGGCCTTCATATATCACAATTCTTCACGCAAAAATATACCCGTAGGCAGTCACGAGCCCACAACGATGGAGAAAGTTGGTAGTAGCAGCGCGCTACGTAGCGAAACTACTGTATTGCACTGGCCGACCGCATCTTAAGGAGTCTGGGGGGCGGTGGAAAATTGTGTCTCCGCCGCGCATGAATTAGCGCTATGCTGTCCGATGGACAGGGTAGGTCATGCGCGCCGGGTGCAAGATTTAATAGCGTCCCGCAGACTATGCACGCCTTAGCGGCAATGTTTACAAGAGCGGTACATGTTCCTCTGATCTAGTCCCTGCGGTACGAGGCACCACGTAGCTCCTCACAGCCTTGCAAGTACGGTGTCTGTGTAGAGCAGCATTGCTGAAATTTAGGGTAGATTTCGCCATCGCTGTGAGTCTGCGATTGCTTACAGCTCTACTGATACTGTATATGGTACTCATCTATCGGAACAGGATCGGGGATAGGGACTGCTTCGCGGTCGTTTCCTGATGATTTTATAACTAGCCAAATGCAAGGGGCACTGAGAGTTTAATGCTTCAAATAGGTTAAGAGCCCCGAGGCATGCCCACACATGTAGCGAATTGCGCTGCACAACTACCTGCCCGTTGTCATGGTTTCGATGCGAGCGTCACGGGAAGTGCCTGCCGTTGGCGCTATAAACGCGAGTACACTCCGCTCAGGTCGCTGGCAACCTGCAGCTCATATGACATCGTGGGCCCAGCAGGTTATTTATTCCGCGTCGTTGCCGTTGAACGATAGAATTTCCTCGGTCGCCTTGCCCGGAACAGGTGCTTTGGGACCGCCGCTAACTAGATTGTGTGTCGAGGCCAAGCGCCGGTAGTCTCCGCGGGTTGTGCGTGGAATCATCTAGCTGTCGCTCTCGCACCTTAGTACGTGGACGGTTGACTATCGTAGTCTAATCAATTTCAGTACACCGACGAGTAAGGCGCTGAAAGCGAACTGTTGAACCAATATTGGGCTTGAAACAGGTCGTTGCATACGGTATCTTGATATATATGTTTGCAACAAACGTCGTCTAACAAGCAGACTTCACACGATATCGCAAACCAAGACGACTTGTAAGAAAAGGCTGAAAAAGACCATTGTCAATAGTTCGCATAATAAACGGCGGCAATAGGTTTTCGCCGTCAGCGGTCAACATGGCACCAACAACACCGATAGAGCAGTAGTTTGCCACGATTCCATCAAGCCAATCAAGTCGCGCATCGCTGTCAACTAGCTCCACATCGTCAACAATGCAACCATCATACGAAACGGAACAAAAGACACACAAGACCCGTGGATCCTTTTAGCACTTAGTCACCATCTCTATGCTGTTGTGGCGACGACCTCAACCCATCCATTCCGGGAAATATGGCCGTGGAGGTCATTTTCGCTCAAGGGTAGCGACCCGATCGTAGAGCCTGCTTCACCCACAACTTCGTAGGCTGCAGACGAGCAATGGCCTGAGAAAAGATTTTATGGTCGGTGCTATTTCATATTTACGGTCAATGGAAGGCGCTTCGAGCAATGGTCCCCATTCGAGCTACGCCAATGCACAATCAGGTTACAGCGTGGCAAGGTGTGGGCGGGAGCCGAGGCTACTAACTTTTGATTGTTCTTCTAAACAGCGTAGGTTACTGCGTCCTGAAGGCGCGCACAGGTGGGGCGGCGCCGGCAAATAGTTCCTCCGCAGTGTACCTCACCATTCGCATGGTGCAGCACAGCGTGAGCGTGCTGCTGGAGAGCCAAATACAACGATTGCAAGCCTTTTGCAGATTTTTCTGAGCAGTGCAAATTTTCTGCAAGAGCGAGCGCTACTTCTGGAGGACCGTGTGGTGGCGAGTAAGGTGTTGCTCCGTAATGGTGACCACCTGCTGCAGACGCAGCGCTGCGCCTGAACAGCCACGTTGTGGTTCTGCTCGATCGTGTCAGGATGCAGCTACAACAGCTGGACAACACAACAAAGCCGTACCACGCGGTCCTCCAGGAGAAACACACGCCGTTGAAGCCAAGTTAAACCACCGTGCAGAACTAACACACGGTTTTACAGCACACGATTGCGGCTGTCGGCACGCGAACGCCGTGCTATCCAGCGCCCAGGGTACTCAGTGGGCCATGGAAGAAACAATGGGCAGCTCCGTCCAGGCTGGACGCGCCCTGGATTCACACTTTGCGAGGAAAACACACGTTTTTCCTACCCTGGTTCTTACGGCAACGCACTGCGTCGCTCCCTGCGGCCTCGCGGGTATGCTGCGGTGTAAAAATGGGACAGCTTGGGGCTGGTTTCAAAGGGGCATACGTTTGCTTGATATTGCTCGTAGATTTCGCCGTCGCTATGGGTCCACTACTATCTGAAGATATGTTTACGCATGACAACTAGTCTATTGGTTTAAGGTAGTGGGATAGGATGTTTTGCGGGGGCTTTATCCTGATTATACATCTACTCGAATATGAGGATATTGATAAGTCCATGTCTACAATGCGTTAGGCCACACCTGTTGCGAGCTGTGCGGTACACCTACCTGCCCATGGTCAAATATTAAATGCGGAACATCGCTCCGATGCCTGCCGTTGAAGCTGTAAACACAAAGCACACTCGACTCAAGCCTCTGCCCAAGTGCAGCCGATAGCATCGGGGGTGGGGCAGACATAGGTTTCCCGTCGCTGCCCCTGAGCAACAGAGCCCTCCTCGGGCCACGTTGTCCGGAGCAGATGGGTGCGGGTCGTCAATATCTAGATTGCGTCAGGTTTAAGCGTCGGTAGCGTTCGCGGGTTGTGTGTGTAGTCAACTAGAGGTTGCTTTGATGCTATTTTTGTCATCGAGGATGCAGAGCGTATCAGCAGCGATGCTCTATTTTGTGCATTGAATGGGGGTTGCTTGTTTTTGGTGAAGCTATTCCATAGTTTAATCAGTACTCATCGGAATGTTCCTCAGACATCTACAGCTCCTAGGCTTACGTCTAGTGTTGTGTGTGCTGTGAATGCTATCACTTGGGTGACACTCGGTAAACACCATTGGGGATATTGTAGTCACATACTTTGCGGTGCACGACTACTCAACAGCTGTCGCTCTGGATACCTGCAAACGTATGAGGTATTCTACAGAACTTATCAATTAAACAATCTAGATGCCTTAGCTTGAACCCTACGTGACACATCGCCCGTTTATCGCTCTTGGTATCATTCACCGTCAACCGTCATACATGTAGCAGCCTACTATAACACAATGACAACGACCTAAGAAGAACGCGGGCGATGGCCCGCATGGAAGTTTCGACAATTGGTAAGCAGGCATACAGCGCCGCTAGGTGTGGAAGTGAGTCAGGGCCGCTACTTCGTTCTATTTATTCTAATTAGGAACCAGGACACGGCATCGGCGGAACCGTTGGAGGGAAAGAAATAACCCGACGTTTTCCTTCACAATTAGTTTTAGGTTAGTCGCCAAACCTGTAGGCGGTGACGGCTCTAAAACAAAAGTGATACAATGTTTACAACAGTGCGCTACCTAAAACCCCGGTATGACAATTCTTCCCGGTCATACAATACTAGCGAGGCTACGGAAGCTGTGCTTGATGCCGTAGGAACTAGGGTGGGCTGAACCTGTGCTACCCTTGCCAACTACGGCTCCAGGGCGCGCACAGCCTGGACAGCGCTCGCGAATTGTGCCTCCGCGGCGTACGACCTGCCCTGTGCACCGGACACCACCGTATTCTCGTGATAGTAGACAGTCGCATGCGCGAGCTTGTGCTTGGACTGCTCGCTGGTGAATAATTGCTGCAGCAGGAAGGGCTACTCTTGGAGGCCCGCGTGGTGGTGCTTCAGAGTGGTGTGACTTAGAATGGTGTACACCTACTGCAAGAAGCAAGCACTGCGCCTGGATGGTCACGTCGTGGCTCTGCACCCCTACGAAGAGCTACCATACGGCCCTTGAGGAGCGACGCTTCCTGCTGCATCGAGGTTTGACCGTCTGCAGAACCAAGTAAAGGTTGTACAACAAGGAAACGAGACTCTCTCCTAGCGCGCCAATGCTGTGGTGTGCCGCGCTCAAGGAAGGTCGGCCATCGTGGAGGCAAACGTCGCTAGCGCCGTCCAGGCTGTGCGTGCCTACGACGCGCAATTGGCAAGGACAACACACATTCCGCCCACCTAGTTCCTGCGAAAGCAAGAATCGCGCTGCTCTCAGCAGTCTCGAGGTTGATATCAACGTGGAGCAGCATAGGGACGGGATTCTCGGAATCGCGTATTGCTAATAAAACTAGGACATTTCGCCATCGCGATGGGTCTGCGACTACTTACAGCTATATATTTATGTTTGATATGGATCGGCTTAGGAGATCGTCAGGGATAGGGACTACTTCGCAGGTGTTGTGCCCTGGTTACAGCATTTAACACCACAAAGGAAGTACTGAACATTCAGCGTATACTATAGTTTCTTATTATCAACCCACGCCCACACCTGCTGCGAGCTACGCTGTGCACTTACCTACCCATCGTTATAGCTTCAATGCAGGCTATCGCTCGAAAAGACCGCCGTTAGGGCTGTAAAAAGAAGCATACTCTACGCATGTCGCTGCACACCTGCCGCCCATAATATCGTGAGTGCCGCAGGTCGTACATTTCGGTCGCTACCCCTAAGCGGCAGTGCCCTCATAGGTCATTCGTCCTCAGCAGGTGGGCCGCGGTCGTCGCTAAGTGGGTGGCGTCAGGAGCAAGCGTCGGCAGTTTACATGGGTTATGTGTGTAATCAGCTGGCTGGTGCTCACACGGTGCTTGCATCGTCGAGGGCGTATAGAGTGTACCAGATACATAGTAGCGATTGTTGGAGTCCATTGCCTTGGGTGAGGATTTAGAGCATCACGTCATTGCAGCCTAACTTATCGCAGTGTTAACTGGACAGTTGTTAGGCAGCTATCGATGTTTTCACTTCAGTGATCCGAGTAAATACGAATGGGGTTGTTTCTAGTCGCATGCATAGCTGTGCACAGCTGCACAATAATTGTTGGTCTTGATGTCTCCTAATGTTTCGGACATTGTACTCTATTTGCGACGTGTCCCTCTGTCGCGTAGTTTGTGACCATCTATCTAGGATGAATAATCGGCACGAACACTGGATGTAAAGGATGTCGGTGGGTAGAAAAAACAGTGCATTACGAAGAACGAATAACTCACAACACATACTAGAAATATATTTACCTTCTGGGGACCAACGCATAGCGCCCTGTAATGGTCCTTCTATAGTGCCGGTATATGCCAGCCGTAAATACCGGCAACGGGCACCACCCTGAATGCTACCGCTACTGGTTGTTCCCATATGTGCCAGACGATTTCACAGGCACTACAGCGGGCACCCGGCACTCCTCAACCGGCGTGATAGAGGTACCTCTACGGTACTTCGTATACCAGGTACCAGGCAGCACCAGATGATCAGAGACGGATACAATATCTTGGGGGCGCCCGCGTCAGCAAGCGCTCTCCATCTCACACCTTCTGCTTTATTTACCTTGTGCTACCGAGCAGGCGGAGCTCGTTGAGTTAGTACATAACTCCAAACAGAGGAGGGCCACTTTTTAGTTACGAGGATTTAGGGGAGGGAGGTAGTTTCCACAATTCTAAAGAGGTAAAGACACACTGGTACGAACATACCTCTGCCTCTCGCAGAGATCCGTTTCGGAGCCCCACTGGCATCAAGATTAATACCAGGTATCGGCGCAACCACCTGACATACTTGATCTTCTTGTTTCCAGCCGCCCCCCATGTAGTGCAACTCGTCGTGGTCGCCCCAGCTTGCGGCAGAGCACACCACCGGGAGCTTCATGGAGAAACCAGTACTTTAGGCTGCGGTTGGCGTGTATTAGAGTACACCGGAAGAATCATGGGAAAGCAATCGCTTTGTGTACATTTTGCTCGCTCCCAAAACCAAGTACATCACGCCTCCGAAAGGTATTGTCATAAGTATCTTCCGGCGGGTGGGTGGTTGATCGGTGACCGCCGGGGAAAGATTGCTGAGGTACGGTTGACGAGGTAGAGTTGCGTTATCGCAATGTTCCCCGCTGGCGGGGACTCCAACCCCAGGCTCTGCGCTCAACCCTAGCGATCCTCAAGTGTAATTTTGTGATGCAGCTCGCGTGTTTAGTTATTCGTCAAGTTTTGAGACATTACCGAATATGGATGCAGTTTTCTTGCTCCCAGAGCCAAGCACACTGCTCCTCCAACTGGTGGTGTCCTGGGGTTGTTCGGCTGTTTGGGTGGATGGTCGGTCCCTGCCGGGGTAGGGTTGCCGAGGTAGGGTTGCGACATGGGTATGTGGCCAGCTGGCAAGCACTTCATATCGAGCCCAGGGTTGGTTTTTGCTTTTCGCTTGTTGAGATCCTTGCGGTCTCAAATCTGTATTCTTCTGATGCAGCCTGCGTTCTAATTGGTTTATTCGAGCGCTGAAGCGTTGCCGAAAATGGTTGTTTGTTTGTGTGTTTGTTTGTTTGGTTGATTTGTTTCCAAAAATCTGAAATGCAACATCTCCCCTTCATAGTCAAACTACTACTACTGCTTACTGTATGTATCCGTAATGATAAAAATACTATATTATCAAAAATTGAAACAAAGCACAGCTGTGAGATCGAAAAATTAATCGAAACTCATATCTGCAAGCTATGTGTGATACTCCGATCGCGCGTATTATAGGGAGTGTATGTCCTCATGAAATATATAGGTTGGCGACTCCCCTGAGTGCTATGAATAGCTAGTTCCAGTACCAGGGTCAACAGGGTGATAAAAATCAATCTGTGCGCGGAAACTATAAAACCCGTTTTGAGGGGTACAAAATCTGACGGCTGTGGAATGCTCCAGCTTATTATATATATAGTCGTAACACCGGTAAGGGGAGGAGGGGGGTAGGGGGTTAGTAATAGTTTCAGGTTGGTAATAGTTTTAGATAGTAATAGTTTTAGATTGGGAACCATTCGTGCGCGACGTGCGGCGTTCGGGGCAGTGTAATTTATTTTCCATGCGCAACGTATGGGCGCACGGTTCTCATGTGTCTCGTGTCGATTGTCTACTTCTCCTGGGCCGTCGCATGTGCAAACCATTGCATCAGGGCATGGGCGTGACGACCTCGTGATATACTGCCAAAGCCAGCCACGAAACCACTGCGACGAAGCTCCCACCAACTCACGGATACCGCAAACCGATTACCTGGTACTCGCTAAAGTGAGCCACCAAAGCACTGGCTTCCTCGCCAAAGGAAGTCACCATAGCACGGCACTGGCTGGCTGGGTTCGGCCAGGTTTGGGTTGTACCAGGAAAACGGTGTCCCGCACATGTTTTTATCTGGATAAATTCCAAGAAATATTTGTAACCAAAGTTACGTATGATTGCAGAGAACAATAGTCCACCATACACAGTTGGGTTATGCCAGGTTTCGAAGCCACTCTGACGAAGCTCCCACCAATACGTCGGTCACGCAAAGTTCATATTATTCAACGCCAGCCACCATTGCACTGTCTTCTCGCCAAAGCGAGCCATCCTAGCACAACATTGGGCGGCTGGGTTGTGCCACGTTTGGTTTGTGCCAGGAAAACCGATGTTCCGCACAGACTTCTTCTCAGGAATTGTGTAACACAATTAATGAAACAGGAGACAAGAGTCCACCACATGCAGGAGCACACCCGTGGCTGGATTGTCCCAGATTTTGGAACCACTGCGACGAAGCTCCCACCAACACATGAATCCCGCAAATAGCCTACTCGATAAAGCGAGCCACTATTAGATTTCCTTCGCGCCAACGCGTGCCACTATATGACAGCACCAACTGGCTGGGTTGTGCCAGGAAAACCGATGGTTTGTACAGATATCTGAGTTGTTTCTTGTAGTTTATATAACACCATCTATGTAGCAGGGCACAATGGCAATGTTTCCCGGGTGGAATCACGCAGGATTTTCTCTTGATGAGACCCCCCTGTTTGTAGCAGCCCTGAAAACTGCCCGACTCCTTGAAACTTCCTTTCCACCAAAGTGAGCCACGAAGCCACTTTTTCTCAGCTCCTACCGACTCACGGGTCCCGCAAAGTGCCTTCTCGCCGAGCCACTATAGCACGGCAGTAGCATCACACAAAACAAATGGCCCTTGTTGCGCAACCCATTCAGTTATATGTAAACAAAAACAGTCGAATTTGCTCCCACCAACTACAATGTACTGTCGACAATTTTGTTGGTATGATCATGCAACTTCTCGGTAAGGGCACGTAGGGTAGGAAAGCAGCCTTCTTCGCAAAAACCGCGTCATTTGGATACTGAATAGAGTAATCACTATAGGTAGATAGTCTAATGTTTTTTTCCTTCCAACTGGTACAGTATGCACCTGGTACTGTTTTTGTATTTGTTACTTCTTTATTTCCTGCACGTTGCCTGGCTTGCTGGCTTGTGTATGTCCCGCTTTTCGCAGCCAGTACGTTTGGTATGGAAGGCGCAAACCGCTTTGCTACAATAGCGATATGTACCTCTGTCTCGTAGTTTGTAATGTCAGATCTTGTATCTTTCTAGAACGAATAATCGGTACGGATATCGGATGTGCCGGTCGTCGACGAGCAAACCAACAATGTAGCGTGAAGTATGAAGAACGAATAACACACACATCATACTATCCCTTGGGACCCATGTATAACGACTATCATAGAACAAAGATGGGTGGGATCTTATCAAGCGCACATTTTAGGAAGAGCTTGAAGGAGTACAAGTACCACCGTACTGCGCGCTTGTAGTACAACTCGGCACACTACAGTTCGGACACCCACCCTAACCCGGCAAGTGGGCTGCTTCGTATGGACGATGCTGCCCTTTCGTTTCCGCCCATTCGCTCTGAAGCCCTCTCGCATCAACCCCTTTGGGACGTAGATAAATTCATAGGATACCGGTAGCGACAAAAACCTGATACCAGGCATGTGTGGTCTATCGACCGTATACTATTATGTGAACGCGCGGTACAAGTAGCATCGTACGACACGCGTGTCGTGCACTCCTTGCGCTGAAGGTAGGATACTATAGTAGCTACGATACCCTTCCCCAACCCCCTGGGTTGTTTCATATCGCCGACTGCAAGTGTCACATTATTTCAACACATGCCCCCTTTCAATTTTGAAAGGAGCAATCTTCAGAAAAACCACAATTCGAGGTCGACATACATGTTCAACACGGGAAGCAAAAACGCGTAGCAGGTCATATCGGAGGTAGCCAATACATCTTGGGCGAGCCCGAGCGAACAGGCGTTCTCCGGTTCACTCCGTCTGACCTATCTCCCGACCAATAAATCCCTTAGGGCCCACCCCGACCCACCCCCCCCCTCCCCCCCGCGATTGTCTCCTGCTGAGTATTGTTAGCTAGAACTGCACCAAATGTTGAGGGGGGAAACTATTATTAATGTAATACCATGTAGGATTTATTGTGTGATACTGTTTGCTCCTTTAAGAGGGTTAACATGTAGGTAGGAAGACACCCCTGCCTCTCGCAGCGACTCGGCCCGGAGACCATCTGGCGTTAAGATATATCTAGGGGCACCCACCTGGCTGACGTGCTGGGATCGTCCCCCGGGACCCACCCCCTGTTCTAACTCGTCGTAGCCCCCTCATCTTACAGCAGAGCACACCACCGGGAGATAAATAGAGACGCCACGTTGGCTGCAGTTTTCTCGCTCCCAGAACCACGCAGACCGCGCCTCTGAACTGTAGTGTCTGGGGCTTCTTCAGGCATGTGGGGGGTGGATCGATGCCTGCCGGGGTAGGGTTGCCGAGACAGGGATGCGATCTCGCTATGTGGCAAGCTGGCGATAATATCATACCATACCCAGGGTTGGTTTTTCTTGGCTGTTTTCTTTTGCGTTTGTTGAGACCCTTTTGCCATCCTCAAATATTTGTGGTCTTCTGATGCAGCCCGAGTGTTCATTTCTTCTGCGAGCGTTGAAGCATTACTGACAATGGTTGAATTATACGTTTCCCGAAAATGTGAAGTTCAAGATCTCCTCTATATTGTAAAACTGATAGTGCTGTATCAATTCGTAATGATTAAAAAGCGATACCAGATATCATGTTAACTATACTCGGATTTTTACTCGTGCATTATGTGTGTAATATTCACGTCAAACGGTTCCTTCCACCCACCGGCACCCAGCGCATACGCACCCCATACGTTCCGGAGGACCCCTCGGCGCCATTGTTTGTTTTGTTTGTTTGTTTGTTCGTTTGTTTGTTTTTTTCATCCCATTTATTATCTTCGCAGTTTGTCTTTCTCCTTCTCCCTCCCTAGACGTATCTCAGATCCGGGGTCACTAA
>JBBMKB010020563.1:0-16967 GCA_037833945.1 Alaria marginata | reverse complement strand
CCCCCCTCTCCCTCTCTCTCTCTCTTTCTCCCTCTGTTTCTCTCTCCCTCTCTCTCGCTCCGCCCATGTTTTGACTGTGGTGTGTGGCGATAGCTATACGCACGGATCGTGAGCCGGGCGAACCATGACAGCCAATACGACGACGGCCATTACGTCAGCTTGTACGTGCAGCGTTGATGGAATATCGGGCGACGCCGACACAAGGTATTTCAGCGTGCCCGATTTTCCATGTTCCGTGTCCCGTTCGACCAATTATACAGTATCATATCTCGTTATTAAAAAAACATTCGGATCTCCCAAAAATGAATGGTTCAAAATCATATCTACAGTACATCACATATCATACCGCTGTGTTTGGGTTCGAGCTATTTTTTAGACGCCCATAGACCAACACCCAAGGCAAGTAACGTAATTTAGTCGGACTGAGTTGGGCTGGACTGCGCTGGAGTTAGAGGGATGGATGCACCACTTTCTGAGACTCCTCGCTTGGTGTTGTTTTACACCCCACCACAACTGACTCTCTCTGAGAAAAATCAAAGTGAAACCCGATGAACGTAGTAGTATACGTTCTGGATCGATTGTGTGCATAGTGCGCCCAATACGAAAATGTCTACTGTAATATACTCCACCGGAGATCCACGAATGCGCCAACTTCCCGCCCGTCTCCCCTGGCTCTCTAGTGCGCGTGCCCGGCGAGGCAGGCATGGAAGGGAAAGGGCGACGGGCGTCAAAGCAGATCCATGAAGGGAATGTCTCGAAGTTTTGAAATAATCCTCGAGAAAAATGCGAGTTGCAAGAATCCGAAGCTTAAGCCGACAGGAAAACAAAACGTTTTATACCGGTTCCCATGGTTTCTCATCGTTCCCACACTATGCTGTATATATCTAATGTTGCCCTTGCGCCCGGACTCGCCTTTGTGCAGGTACAAGGGATATTCCTTCACAGGGTGCGGCGCGCACGTCGAGTACAAGTACAGTTTATCCCAGGGGGCAGGGTACGAAAGGACTTGGTGTTACGTGAGTGATACAGCTTGCTTGGAAACGCTGTTCCGTGGTATATACAGAAGGGGTCCCTCAATAGTTTCGATTAAAGTAGTGCCGGTTACCGCAGTAGTGCCGGAAGAATCGCTGGGCAGATATGGGAATAACCCATAGT
This sequence comes from Alaria marginata, assembly GCA_037833945.1. Taxonomy (NCBI): domain Eukaryota; class Phaeophyceae; order Laminariales; family Alariaceae; genus Alaria; species Alaria marginata. The sequence continues at coordinate 15,812 of JBBMKB010020563.1, read as the reverse complement.
GACAGCGTGCGGAGTAGCGCCGGTTGCCGCAGTAGTGCTGTTTTTGTTGGTTGGCATATACCGGCCAAACTAAGGGACACCTATTGTATGTACAATCTACGGTTGAGCGCGTACCAGGTACAATACAGAACGCCTGATGTGAAACTGAAACACTGATTGATCCAGGCTGGGGTTGCCACTAGACTAGAGACATGCTATGGTTTTATCACTAGACTAGAAACATGCTACGGTTTTCTCACTAGACTAGAGACATGCTATGGGTTTGTCACTAGACCAGAGACATGCTAAAGCTTTCTCACTAGACTAGAGACATGCTATGGGTTTGTCACTAGACCAGAGACATGCTATGGGTTTGTCACTAGACCAGAGACATGCTAAGTAAGACTTTCTCACTAGACTAGAGACATGCTATGGGTTTGTCACTAGACTAGAAACATGCTACGGGTTTCTCACTAGACAAGAGACATGCTACTTTAATCAGTATTATAGAGACATGCCACGGTAGAGGTGTACCAGTAGTATTTGCCTTCTGGGGATCTTCGCTTATAAGTCTCTCTGAACCTCACCCACCAGTTGACCTTGAGGAAGCTGAAAGTGCAACCCGATGAACAAACACATGGCCTAGGTATACCTAAAACTCGGACTGTAAAACAAGGAGTTTCCTACGATTTTGGGTTAAGGAGCCCCGTCATTCAGAAGCAAAAAAAGCCAAACAGTGCTACCTCCTCTATCGTAGCAACCGTCACTACAGTAGGGAAAACGTGCGTTCCGCACTAACTTCAATGCAACGGTTTCCGAATTTCTTGTTCTATCGTTCCTGTCAATATCAGACCTGTCTTTCCTGTGGCCCTGTTTGTTTTCAGGTGTCGTACACTGTATGCCAGCGTGCCTGGTATATATAGTAATTTCCTTAACTGCGATGCAAGGGGGCTTGCAAATGCCTGTCGCATCACTAATCCAGCTGACGATGTGAATGTCTTCGGTTGCACACTGCTTTGTTGAAGGTTGCTTACGTCCGAGTTCCTCCGCTGAAATGTTAATGATCCTGTGAAGGATCGGAACAGGTTAAGAATATTTTCACCCCAGTTCAAGGCACGATGTCGCCAGAACCGGTCACCCGTTCATGTGATAGCAGGGGGTACTTTTAGTTATTTTTGGGGCTTAAGAGGCAAACATGGACGGATACGCATGCGTCATACATCGTTGTCCACACGAAGTAGCCTGGGCTGCTGTGGTGGGGGGTGGAGCCGGTTCGATGGAATAATCTGTATGAAATTGGTTTGCACCGGTATCTCTGAATGACAGTGCTATCATTTTGGGCGATACGGGTGCAACATTCATGTGCTGGTTCTATCTCTGAACTTGTCAGTGCTGCATTGCTCGGCATACCTGGGTCCCAAAATGGTTACGCATTGGTTGGCAGCGGACTTGATGCGGAAATGCAGAGCAACTTATACATTTTTGCCTCCCTAAGGTTTCGTTCGTGACACGCAGCGGGATCCATAGGGACCAACACGCGCACCAATATATCGTGGCTGTCCTGAGGCTATGACGCTGTGCGGGAGACACACATTTCTCTTTCCTGGTTTATCCTGTATTGTACGCAGGTTCAACTTTATCACGCACGTTTGCTGGGCGCTTTGCTTTTAAGAGAAAGGGCCATCTTGTCCTACTGTCTGGGCCATGACGAAAGGCCCGAACAGACAGTGGGCTCGGATGTGCCTCGCCCTGAACCCCTGTTTCCAACACGCCTAACCCTTTGAAAACCGCAAAGGAGAATCTACACTTATTTCCCAGTCATGTATCCCCCAAAAACATGGGTGCACTTAAAAAAGCCAAGCGACCCGTCATCCTTCCTCGTAGACACGTACGTGCTACACGGTAGAGGCGCACCAACCATTATTGTTTGCTTTGTTTGCTTTCTGAGGATGTTCATTACTTTAAGAGCTCCATGCCCTCACCCAAAAAACGTGTTTTGAGGAGAGTGAACTGCAACCCGTAGAAAACAAACCCATGATCTAGGTGTACGAAAAAAGCCAAATCGCAAAACAAGAATGAACGCATTCTACAATAGAGGTGTTAATAGCAGCATGTTTTTTTCTGTAGCTCCTCACTTGAGGAGCTCTATACCTCACCGAAAAACGGATTTTGAGCAAACTGAAAGTGCAATCCGATGAGCAAACCCGTGGCCCAACGGTATAAAAAACATATTGCAAAAATGCAAGGACATTCCGACGAGTTTATTTTTAGGAGTCCCGTCATCCAGAAAATAAAAACGCCTAAAAGTACTATTAATAGTATCGTAGAACGCGTCAATGATAGTCCGACAATTTTGCGTTAACTCCTTTAGAACCCCGAACCCCGTCCCTATACTATAATCAAGTAAATGTGTCCCCAAAACGGGTTTCCAGTTGTAAAAGGGTTAAGAAGCCCCGTCATTCAAAACGTATCTTAGCCAAAAAGTGCTATACTAATACCTAGTCTAAAATAGTACGGGACCATATCTCCAATCCGGAGCCTTTATAGGTCTGCCAGGAGCCGTGCAAAGGTAGGGGTTGAACGTTTGACTCCAGACACTTGGTCCCTGTCGGAGCTCTCCCCAACTGAGAAGCTGCCCGCCATGTTAGGATCCCAAGTGTACTATCATACTTTTGTACATTATCGTAGCTGAGACGCGCCCAGGGCACAGGGCGTGGGACATCATACCTACCAGCGTGCTTATACCTAGACGATGGGATCGTGGATGGGGTTTAGCGTACGTTTCGTGCCAAATTCGGTTGAATTTTGGGTGAGAGTCATCCCACGGTAGGGGTTGCACTTTTTGGGGTCAAACGTTCCTGACAGGTTGAGCTCCTGAAGTGGGCAACTACCGGTTGGTATGATCATTTTACGGGTGTATTATTTTTAGGACTAGCGGATAGAAATGTTGATCGGGTTGCGCGAACGAAAATCTTGGAAGTCATGTTTAAGGTGAGATATTGAGCTCCTCATGCCAGGAGCTCAGAAAATTACTGCTGCACCCCTACCGTGGCCTAACTCGTGACGCGTAGAGCTCCCCAGGCAATGAGCCTAGGATTAGAAAAGTTGGGTTCCACCCCTGCCATGGCGCGCGTCTCAGGAAGTGTGCCGTATCACCGCGGTCACGGGTTGTGCCAATATCAAGCCTCCCACCTTCACCTTTTGGCACGCTCAAATACACGTCCAATAGCATGTGCAGTGCGGGCCCTCCCTTAAGAAACGCTTGGTTGGACCCCAGCCTCAATACCTTATTTGCGTGCCCAAACCAACAGTGTTTCTTGTACGTTTTTATTTTTTGACATTTTTTTTTGTTCCGACTGTTGGTCCTCGACGGTACGTGTTTCTTTCCCCGCCGCTTCTGATCTCCTCTGAAGTGCTTGAGCACCGTTGCCTGCGCCATTTTTTCTTGAGCGTTTGTTAAAAACCAGCGTTAATTTGATTATTGTATTTTTTCTTGTTAGGGGAGCGTTTGCATCGCGGCACCGAATATCTCACTATGCTATACTCAGCTACACGCCTACAAGGGTGGAGTAGTAGTCATATGTTTCAGTTCGTGTGTATGATGGAAAACTCTTCATGTCTGCGTTAGGCCAAGTGGACCCCAACGATTGTTTTCAGTGTTGCTTATGTATGCGCGCGCCTACTGTTGCGTGTTCGCGACCCGATTGGGAAGAGCCTTTTCTGAAGCCTCGGTCGCTTCGCCCACTGGGCTTCAAAATTCTCGCCTATACCCGTATTTTTGTCTTTTTCACCGGCTGAAACTGTTTTGTTCGCTTTTCGTTCGCGATCTCGACGTCTCCCACTCCAGGTGACGTCACCGGACGACTGTCCTGGCGAGGACCCCTATATCCCAGAAGGGTTCAAGGACGACAACACCCTCCCAGAGTGGAAGGAGGCCGGCGCTGCCTGGAAAGAATGCTATGATGGATACCGCTGTGAGGCATGGTGGGGAAGCCTGGACGGACAGCTCCAGGGTGATCCAGTCGTGCTCAATGCCCCACTAGACTGGCCCGACTGCTGCGCACTGTGCAGCAACACCGACGGAGACGGTGTGGCTAATGCTTCGTGTGCCGGGTGGAGCTTCTATCCCGCCACAGGGTCATGCCAGCTTATGTCCGAGATTTCCCTAGGATATAACGCCTCGAGTTCTTGGGGGGTGAACGGAACCATCCACGGGTACCCTGGCTACTTCGAGGCGCCCGTGACTGGTTGCTGGACTAGGAGTCGGTATGATCTTTGCGATAACATGAATCTGGGTCTGCTAATTCCTGGGGTCATTTTGGCCTTTTTCGGCTTGCTCTGTGTATGGTTTGCTGGCATTAGCACCCCACCAATGGTTTATGACCTCAGAAAGCTTCTCCGTGACGGGGAGTCTCGGCTTCAGAAAGCGTCGTGCGTCGAAGTGTCAGCCGTCAAGCTGCGGGTACCCACCGGCAAAGGGAGGCACACACACGTCGACGTGTATGAGGGCACCTTCATGACGCAGGATGGTGCTTTGTTCGTGACTTCCCCGGCTAGAGAGCACACTCAGGCTTCACAACGCCTTTCTATCAACCAGAAAATGTTGAGCGTGCTGTATACGAAAGGTCTGCAGCCCCTTGGTGACCACGACTTCGCTGCACGGTGCCAGACGGCGCAAGGCTTAAGGTCGGCATATTCGTCACTGCTTCGCGGCACGGCACGGCATCTAGGGCCACCTACTACGTCGGCCACCTCTCGTCGTGTACGAGAAGATGGACCCCACCGCTTTGACTGCCTCCTACTCGTGGGCAGGAGCTTCAACACGAGGCCGCGCCAGCCAACGAGGAAGGTACGGAGAAGGGGAAGTTGGCAGTGTACGATGATCGCAAAAGTGCGGTGGATATAGAAGGACGCTCGCAACGATCGATGGCACCATGTTTCCGAACGCGGAAAACTTCGATACTTAGGTGCTGGCGGCGAAACATTTTCGTCCGTGAACTAATCTAGACTGTAACCTCTCTCCTCCCCCTAACCACCCCCCCCCCTCCCCCACCCCCTCTTCTCCTCACCCCTGGGAGAGGTTTCGTCGTTGGTCGCCACTGCAGAAAAAGTCGTACTCTACGTTTTCCGAGGGCGAGTTCTGCTTTCTTCTCGGGAAAATGCACTCAACGATCGCGTACTCGACCCCAATTTACGTATACGCGCATGCCCCTGCACAGGTGCTACTAGTGGGCATCCTCGGCGAAGATCGTCTCACCTCTTTCGACGATGAAACGCTGGGGTTCGACAAGCTCGGGACGCACCTGGGCTTTAAAACTCTCGCCATTGCCACCACGCTGCTCATCATCTTCTGCATCAATCTACTTAGCAGCGAGGCCGCACAGGTCATGGCCGCTTGGACATTCGACGGCACCGATTCTCGCACTGGGGCTGCGATCGGCCTGGTGCTTTGTGTGTCTATCCCGTTTGCCCTGTTGTCCTGTGTAGTGTACCGCAAGGCTGCAGCGCAACGCTTGATTGAGGAATGCCCCCCTGCCACCGACGGGTCGTCGCAAGTCCCTCGTGCACGAAACCCACACCGCGGTCAAACTCGGGACATTATTCAAGCCCAGGTATGCGCACCCCGTCTCGTAGGCGCGCGTTGATACAGTAGTTCTCCCTCTTTAGCGCCGATTGAGTAGTGCCTGTTGCCCGCGATAGTGTCTGTGAAACTGGTTGGCACAGATGGGAACAACCAGTAGTGGCAGTACGCGGAACAGTGCCGGTTGCCGCTATGGTGCCGGTATTCCGGCTGGCACGCACCTGTACTACGGAGGGACCACTGCTGTACCAATAAGTTGTTGGTTAAAATAGCACTCTTAGGAGTGATTCTGTGGTCTAGTGGGCAGTGCTGTAGCACAAACATAACGTGCAACAAGGGGCCAACACAGAGATCGTCGGCGGAGATCGCCAATGCCTTGTGTCCTGGTACCTCCCGACCGAACGGAGCGTGCCGATGATGAAGGACGGAATTCCACACAGTGGCCCGAATTGGCGCACAAGCTCACGCTGCCTGTTATAGGATATGATACACGCCGCCGTGCCAACGCTGCGTCAAGTTGTTGTTATCACAGTGTTGTTCCGTGTGGAGGCGTTTGATTTTGTCTTGGGGCGCGATTCGAACGGCCGCACGCTATTTGATCGCACGTTCGTTCCTACAGTAACAACGCACCAGACAGTCGAGCTCTATCCAGCATGCGTCGTGAGAACGGTGTATCTGGTACACGATCACTGTATATATAACAATAAACCGGTGTTGTTGTTGTTGCCGCTGTTGTGGTAGGTTTCATGTTGCTTGTTGTTGTCGTCTGTGGGAGGTGGCCTCGCGGATTTTCCGCCCTGGGGCGCTTCGGCCCCGGACGTTGACGTGGGTCTGGGGGTTGGACCCACACAGGGGCGAAATATCGCCACCTCGCGTCGCGCGGGCCCGCAGTCGTCGCGGCGCGCCAGCGGCAAGGGAGGAGGGGCCCATTGCGGCGCACTTTTGCTTTCACTTGAGGTTAAACTGGTCCGGGTGCGACGGCATCAAGAGAAAGACCCCGGGTTCTCGTCGTGAGTGTGGGCGCGCGCGTGGCCGACGCGGATTCCGGCGTCTGCAGGCGTGTAGTGGGGCGGGAAGAAGGACGGTGGTGGCCGGTTTCGCGTTTTACCGGTTTCATGATCTCATGGAGGGACAAAGGCAGCGGAGAGGGGCCTATCGTGCGGAAACATGTGTACACATTTGGCTTCCAGGCACCAACACGGACATAAATATAATGACCGCTTTATACCGATATTAAATAAACACACGGCCCTTATATTATCTCCCAGAGCGGAAAGAAGATCCGATTCGCAAGTTTTCGTTCGAGTGCTCGGCATTCACAGAACCAGCTCGAACCGCGTGCACACATTACGCGCCTAGGGGGGGGATGGGCCTCTTCGAGAGAGAGAGAGGTCGGGGTTACCGGTGTCGCCGGGTCCCGACGCGTATCGGTCGAGGGATAACGGCGGGGGATACGAGGCCTGCTGACTCGTCGAGCGCAAACCAACTCCGGTGTGCGCTTGCACCGCCATGAATGGAAATGTATGAACCGTGGGGTTTTCAATAGGCACACCAAGCGGTCCTTTTATTTCTGTCCGTAGAGGTACGGAGCAGGTTTTTTCCTGGCTTTTCCCCTAGAGAGGGGGCACGGGGCGTCTGGTCCATTTTGAATGTTTGGTCAATTTCTCGTGGGTTTTTGCGGTTCTGGTTGTCATCGTTGTTTTTGCACCGTTGCGACGTAACAGGTGTTATATGTTAATCAACATTAAAAATACACTACAGCTGTGAGATCGAAAATGTGGTCGTATTTACTACAGCTAGCTACTGTACCAGGGTGATACCAGAGGAACAACAACACGCATGTTGGTACAATAACACTGCTACCTGCGTACAACACCTAGGTATGTGCGTGAGGGTGTGCATGACTGTGTCGTGCGTCGGTCGGTACGAGTATAATCCAAACGATACATACGAACTATCCCACTGCTGTGTGCTGATGCTGCTGGTGCTGCTGCTGCTGGTGCTGCTGCTGTTTAGGGGGCGTTTATGCCCGTTTTAGTCGCGCTTTAAGTTCGATTCGTCCCGTTCTGGATTATGTTTGATAAGTTCGGTTGTGATTTGGTTCAGTTTGGTGCATTTTAGCGGCATGTTGGCGCGTTTCGGCCCGTTTCTGCCCGTTCAGGTACGTTAAGGTTGCGTTTTGGAGATTTTTGGTCGCGCGCTCGATCGTTTGCTCGGGCGATGGCCTCGTCGATCGGTTGACCAGTTGAAGGCGGCCTTGGGCTGCCGTCGTCGGTCTCGCCGTCGCTCGGTCGGTCGCCCGTCACCCTGGTAGGGGTTAGGACAGCCGTCTACGCGCGCATTAAATACAGTACATATTATGTATGTAATTTAAACTATTAATAACACGTTTGAAACACAACTCGGTATTTGTCATCCGGAACTGTTCGTCAAAGGAACTCGCGAAGGGAGCGAGCCGTCACAGTGGATAATGTCAGAGTTCGGCCTTACCCCCCCCCCCAGATTTCTAGGCAGGCGCCCACACGAGTGGCATTGCAGCTTTGCGGTGGACTGTTTATTTTAGTAGAGCGTCAGTATTTAGAGGCTATACGTATTGGCAATATCAGCGCGTAGGTTTATGGCCTCACCACGACAGGAATTATCTTGGGAGTTGATGACTCCGTCAAACGGAGATAGACCATAGCATCGAGGGATCTCGTAGCACAAGAATGTCTCCCCGTACAGGAATATTCCTTAAGATAGTCCATGGACAAGAGCCCTTGTTGTAACCAAAGAACGATCTGTGGGCATAGGAAAGTTCTCTATTAATAGGTCATCAATCCGGAGAAGGTTCAGAGAGAAAGAGCCTCTGGCAGGGCGGAACAATAGTAGCCTGCAGCAAAGTCCCCTCTCAGGCACTCTCTTCCCAAGCTCTCCTTAGCCCCATCCCACCTATAAGGAGACCTTAGCAAGGAGAAGCGGAGTTGTTTCCAATCTATTCTGAGTAACGTGCGCCGTTTCATAATCCTGATCATGTTTGTTATCATACACCTGGTAAACTATAAATAAAGACGTCCTTTTCCGACTCTTGTCTGACTGCTCAGACAGATTCCGAGCTTTGGTTTGATCGCAAAAACGCTTGTTTCCGCGACGTTTACGTAATCGAAAATCATGCTGGAGCGGAGGGCAGGAGTTTCACCCCATCGCTTAAAAAACAAATAGCATTTCCACAGTTTTCCGGGGTTGTTTATAGCCAAACCTCCGAAGCTGTCCGCATACACCAACCCAATTGTCGAATACCCACAAAACCCAGTTAAGGTATGATACATACTGGCCCACCGACGCTGCCCATATAGGTTTATGTTGCTGGCCATCCTTTCAACGTGTAGCATGGACTTCAACGTCGATCACTCTTAGACACCCCCAGAAAATGTAAGAACGCCAAGTATAACCCACGGAAGACGAAACCGATGCACAAAGTCGCCCTTCCTTCTCTACTGGCAGAGCCCCTCTACGAGGCGTATTTCACCGGTTCTTATATCTAGATGCTACTACTGTAAACGCACGTCCTAAATAAAATCGATGTCCATAAGAAAAGACGTTGCTACGCATATTTGGAGCTTGACGCGGGGCATCATCTGCGAGATAGATGGAGACCTTGACGGCCACCGGTTCGATCCAGAATTAACACACTTTTACACCTTCTGTGCTGTAATCCTTTCCCCAGAATGATGTTTCTACCCCTTTCTCTCACCCACGTATTATATAACGCTGCCTGCTGGTCGATGAAAGGCGCTCCCGTTTACACATGTACCTTCTCGCCCAATCATTATGACGCCAATATTGTCACACACATCGTATCATACTACTAGGGAATGATCGGCCCTCCCGCCCCCACGAGGGCCACGTTGAAGCAAGTAGTCACGGAAGGTACTGGGAGCGTCGCATAGAACGGACTAAAATGGGTTGAGACAAAACCGAACGCTCGTTTTTTGGGGATACAGGAGCTGGACTGTAAAACGTCAATGGATCACCACCTCGAAGATGAGACAGGGACGGAAAAGTTGCACGATGTGCCGTTTGTCCACAGGTTTTTCAGACGCGCTGTACCACAATGACACACTGCTACACTGTAGTAACCGTGCACCATTTAGTTTATGAATATGATATTTCAGTTGAGGGACGCTAGCAGCAGCAGCAGCAGCAGCAGCAGCAACACCACCAGCAGCAGCACCAGCAGCGGCAGGAAATGTTTCGATATAGGCAGCAGCAGCACCAGCACCAGCAGTACCACCTCCAGCAGCAGCAGGAGATATTTCGGTGGCAGCAGCATTAACAGCACTACCGCCAGCAGCAGCAGCAGCAACACCTGCAGCACCTGCAGCATTACCAGCTAGAAACCGCCAAGAAGACCAGCTAAGCACAAGTAGAGGCCCGAGCAGACAGGGAGAGAGCGCAAGCCGAAATAAGCAGCGCACTACCGTCTAGCCAGACCACCTTGGAGCCGCCGGGTTGTTGCAGCTAGGTAAAATGGAAAATAGGATGCTTCAACCGCCGCAAGAATGGGAGGAAAATAAACGACAACTGCAAGCAGCAGCGCTCCGCTCCACGAAAGCCGGAGGCCAAGTCCCGGGATGACAGAGTAGCGAGTGTAGCTGGTTATGATACCGCGCACACGCGTGAAGTGCATGACACCCTTCCTCGACGGCAGCAGTCGATACCCCGAGCGGACGAGAGCTTTCTAGTACTCGCGCAGATGAGATTATCTGCGCTGACAAGCGACAAGATGTTGGTGGAAGCTGAAAATGTGGTTGTGGATGGTGTGGGTGGTGGAGCCTTGACTTTAGATGATGGATTATTGGTTTTCGTGAAGGGAGAGCAGGCGGACGGAGCCAGCGCGGACGCGCAACAGGAGGACTCGCAGCAGCTGGAGCAGCAGTCATCGGCATTGCCACTGCTGCAGCAGCAGCAGCAAGAGCTACTAGCCCTCCACCCAAGGAGCCTTGGTCGCCTCCAATGATGGCAGCTGAGCACGGGAGCGGAGTTGGTGGCAGCGGCGAGAGCCGCTTGGAGCTTGGAAGGAAATACACTTTCTGTGATGGTGGTTGTTGTGGTGATAATGGTGGTGGTTTGAGCGGTGGAAACGGGTTCTGCGAGGAAAGCGGTGGGGGTGGTGATGAGGAGAGCGGTACGACGGACGGAGGCGATTGGGAACGATCTAGGATCGGTACGGGCCGGTGTTACAGCAGCACCTACATGGGGTCGGGGTGCGAGGTGGCTGGAAGGCGCCCTACCCGGCAAAGGAGAGCTCGGGTACGGGAGAAATAGAGAGCCATCTCCTACCATCTCCTACCATCTCCTCTACCCTCGAGTGCGCCTGGTATGTATTTCTTTCACGAGAAGTATAGTCAGCGAGTCATGCTTTTTTGTGGTAATTTGAGCTGTGATACCATACTTAAACTGGTATAGTTCGGAATGGTCGTACTTGCTTACATGTGGAACGAAATATGAGTCTTTGCTAAAGAAAAGGCGGGAAATTTGCTGGTAGATGATTCGATAGTCGATATACTGACTTGCTTTGTTGGGTGAGTTTCGCTTTTAGCTTGATTGCATGCCATGCTATGCTTGCTGTTTGCTTGCTTGCTTACTTGCTTGCCTGCTTGTTTGCTGGCTTGCGTTGCTTACTCGCTTGTTTGCTTACTTGCTAGCTTGCAAACTTGCTCGCTCCCTTGCTTGTTTGAGAAGGCAGTGCTGGTGGATCAATCATTGTTCATCACTTTACTCAAAAGGTCAGCGATCTGAAATTTCAGGAAATAAATGCTGGAATCCAGGTTACGAGTGTTTGGATGGCATGCGAAACTGTATTTTCCACCGGCTAGTTTTTGTTTTTGAGTGTGATTTTTTTCACGATATGCACAAAATAGGTGCGGTTACTGTGTGCCCACGAAGAGTACACATTGTGTTAGTTTGTGCATGCCGTATTGGGGAACTGATGGTATTGATATTAATCAGTGAGCAATTGCATAAATATTATGTGCTGCTTCGCGTATGTTTGGTAAATCTCGAGTATATGATAACATGATACGTACGTGAAGGCATATAGTATAGTTCTAATCTGCCAGGTGTCAAACTACCTGGTAGCAAAGTATGCCTGGTACCAGTACATTATATGAACGATGTTTTCAGCTAAGAAACTGAAATATACCTGGTATATTTTGTGGCTATTAATAGTATGTTACCTGGATGAAAGAGTTTTGTGGTCAGTACGTTACCTGGATGAAGGATCTGTTTGATAAAGAGTAGCGTAATATGATAGTAAATCGGGAAATTACACGTTTTCCGTTGGGTAATACTAATCCAGTTTGCCGCTTAAAAAGGCTATAAAACCATCTAGAGAATTATGGGATTTCGGGGAGGCAACGTTTTTGGTGCTATCCAGGTTCAATCAACCCTGCATAGCTAGTCAATGGCTTTCTCAAAACATTGCTTAGTGAGAACCAATTGAGCCAATTCGTTTTGTTTCCATCCTGCAATAATAGGTCCATGGCTTTTCCAAAACACTATTTTGATGAGAACCAGCCAAACTTTGAGATGTTTATCTTGATTTCTGCTTAAAATTTTTCATGATGGAGGATAAGGAGTATTTTGTTGTTTTTGGGAGTATTGGATGATGAGTCATCCCACGGTAGGGGTGCAGCAATAAGTTCCTGAGCTCCTGGCAGGAAGAGCTCAATATATCACCCGAAACATGACTTCCAAGATTTTCGTTCTCGGAACCCGGTCAACATTTCTATCCGCTAGCCCTAAAATAAATGCGGTCGTAAAATCATCATACCAACCGGTAGTTCCTCACTTCAGAAGCTCAACCGGTCAGGAACGTTTGACCCCAAAAAGTGCAACCCCTACCGTGGGATGACTCTGATGGAGTTTAAAATGTTTATCTTGATTTATGTTTTTATTTTTTCATGATGGAGGATTAGGAGTATTTTTTTGTTTTCGGGAGTATTGGATGATGGAATTTCAGATTTTATCCTGGCTTCTATTACTGATGATGGTTTGGAGTATATTAAGACGAGACGTGATAATTTAGTTTGGTTTGGCAGCACTTAACGTGTTACAATTGCAGGGAGGCTAAAGCGATTAATACTTAAGGGGTTGTCTTTGAACTTTGGTTTTTAATGACTTTGGAGTTATTGATATACTTGTTTCAACCCTATATCCACAAAAATGATGACCGTGCCAGCAACTCGGACGGGAAAGTTAGGTGTTGATTACCGGATTGATGTTGGAGTTTTTCGGATATTGGTATTTTGAATTTTTCGGAGGTACCTGGTACACTAGTTTTGTGGTTTCTTCGGATATTGGATTTTATAGTTTTGGGTGATTTTAGGACGAGGTGCACACTAGCACGACCTTACCGCATCAAGGGAGGCTGTAGAACCAATTGCATATTCGGTTCACGATTCGTGATCTATTTTGTTGTTGCGCATTGTCTGTGACAGGTGTGACACCATAGTCCTACGTAGATGGCGTATTAATGGTCATGTGTTCTATATTATGAACCTCGTGATTCTGGTGCAAAAGCCCCCCACGTGTTCAGTTCATTTTGGTTCCTATTGTCCAAGGTTCCGCGTTAATATAATACCATACATCTGGTCTTCTTCTTCCCGAGAGCTCACCTCATGGCTTGAGCCTCGCGTCACCCCACCCTCTTCGTGAGGGAGCTAACCCCCGTGCTCGGTTTACTCCAACAGTAAGGTGTTGACGAGATTCTCGAAGAACGTTTCGGTGTAAACGCCGCATTGCTTCTCCGTTGCCTTCATTGTCGCTACGAGTGCCTGCTGCTGTATGGTGTTTGGGCGCTGGTATACCGAGTCATCCCACAATAGGGGTGCAGCAATAAGTCCCTGAGCTCCTAACATTAGGAACTCAATATCTCACCCGAAATCTGACTTTCAATATTTTCTTTCGCGCAACCCGATCAACATGTCTATCCGCTAGTCCTAAATAAATTCACTCGTAAAATTAGCACACCAACAGGTAGTTCCTCACTTCAGGAGCTCAACCGGCCAGGAACGTTTTACCCCCAAAAGTGCAACCCCTACCGTGGGATGACTCTACCAAAGGATATCGTACACACAGAAAATAGTACGTACGTATAGCAAAACGTAGTAATTATACGAGAGAGTACGTCTGACGTGCTTAGATGCAATTCTTGTCATAACGAAGAACATCAGGGCAACATGATGATACTTCAAGGATGCTGTCCTCCTCCTCTTGCTCATGACTGGTGGCGTGCTGCGTTTTGTAGCTGTTGGCTTAGATCACAGTTGTATTGGTCCGTGTGATCTCGAGTTGTTACATATCTTCTGACATCCGAAATATTTTCGCCGCATATTTGTATCCCGCTGGCTGCTTTTGCTCGGGAACTGAATCGACGACAGTCGCCGCTGTCGGCTCTGTTCCGACCGCAATAGCGCGACGAGCACCAAGGGTGGCACGAGGGAGTGTTTTTGTTGCCCCTGCCGTTCACGCGTTGTACTGTGCCAGCCTGCGTCGTAAGAAGAAGCGATTTTTGAATAAGTGCGAAAAAAATGTTTTTCGAGAAAAATCAAAGTGGGCATCAAATATTAACTCAAGTTTCAAGTTAACACGTGGGCATCAAGGCTAGCTATATATACTTAGTAGATGGTATTGCACTTTTTAGACAATTTCACGTAAAGTGCACTCAACAATACAACTATTAATACAGTACATTATCACTGATGTTGGATGTGCGCCATAACCACTGAACCACAGTTAGCGCGGACTGTGGTTCTGGTTATGTATTCTGGCGAAACTGACTATCATATATATTGAACACACCAATTGAGGGACCATTTCGTGTATCAGCTCCGCGGAGCTTGCAGCTTATGAGCTTGCAGCTTATGATGCTGCACCAGTCGGTTAACATCGATTGAGTGCTTGCTCTGCCCACACGCAGGGATTACAATCCGTAATACTGACTGTGCGGTTTTTCAGTGCTTCTAATCATTATTTTATAAGCATTATTTCAAATACGCCAGCTGTGAGTTCGATCAAATTCATTATTAGTCGATACTCATCTTTGCAAGCTGCGTGATTCTCCGGCCGCACTTTTTTTCACATGTTTTCCTCTTTGGAGGTATAGGTCAATGACTCCCCCGTTACGTTATGATGGTGCACATCTAACAACAGTACCCCACTCCGAGGTTCATAGATAATACTCTCCGGACACTCACGTAAGAAATAATTAGAATGTAATATATAGGGGGGGGGGTGAAATTAATTAATTATTTTTGATGCTTGAATAATAAAACAGGGGAGTTTGGTGTAGATGTGGAGGGGGATGGGTGGAATTATTTAATACTTAATGACTTGGGATTAGTGTGAATGAATTATTTTTGATGTTTAGGGGAGAACATCTACAGATTTACTTAGGGCAGGGGGGTGAATGAAGAACATTTACAGATTTATATAGGGGAGGGGGGTAAAATTAATTAATTATTTTTTATGTTTGAGGAGACGATATAGGGGTGTAGTGTATAGATTAGAATTAATGAATTAATTGCTTACTCTTCTTATTGTTGGGGGGGGGGGGGGTGGTAATTAATTTATTTTAGCGCAACAGGGACACGATATGGCTGCTAAGCCTAGAAATCGGATATAACCCAAGGGTTTCGCGGTCGCTTTAATCAGCGCTGCCACTTTTACTTCGCGGACTGATCGACGTGTACCAACCACAACGAAAGCTAACAAAAATATCATATGCGCCCCAGAAACACATATCATATATACCATTGTCGTACACGGGCAATGTTTCTATGGTACGGTATACACAACCAGAGCGCGCGCTGACTCCCGACAGTACGTACAGTGTTATAATACTGATTACAATATCATTTTGCATTGTTGGCCGTGAAAAACGGGCTGTGAAAAAGGGATTGATTGTTTTCCGATCTCCACAGCACACATCACACATGCACACAAGAAAGCACCGTGACCGTCACGCTGTCACGAAAGTAACAACAGCTCGAAGGGTGACCGCAGTTGTTGTACCGCAGCCGCCGTTGCACCGCTGATGACGTTGAACTGCTGCTGTGTACCGCTGCTATGGGGGTGCGCGGGTGTTTTGTTTTTAGAGATGCACCATAACCACTGAGCTATACAGTCAGCGCTGACTGCATAGCTCAGTGGTTATGGTGCATCTCTAACAAAAGCACAACCCGGGGTCCGTTTGGCGGTTAAGCCTGGA
>JBBMKB010020341.1:0-16971 GCA_037833945.1 Alaria marginata | reverse complement strand
CGTAATATCGTATCTTATCATGCGATATATCGCATGATATCGATATCATGGGATATATCATGCGATACTGCAAGATAGATTTTTTTTTTTTTTTT
Organism: Alaria marginata; assembly: GCA_037833945.1. NCBI lineage: Eukaryota > Phaeophyceae > Laminariales > Alariaceae > Alaria > Alaria marginata. Next base: position 16,876 of record JBBMKB010020341.1, on the reverse strand, counting down.
TTTTTTTTTAAATATATCGAGATATCCCAAAAATATTCTCGATATCGATATTTATTTGAATATCCCAAAAATATCGCATGATATATCGAGAATTCTAGATGCGATACCGAACACTATTAATAGTAGCAACCGATGCATGCAATTTCGGCGAGCTCAAGGGTGTGCAGCTAGTGCAAGGGCTTCGAGTACTTTACTCCGGGGAGATACATAGGAGAAGGGGTGGATTTGCTGCCAGACGAAAGCGACCCGCACACCGGACGTACATTTTGCTTGGCACAAAAATCCAACAACAAATAAATAAATACCAGGTACTAAGTGGAGGGCCGCCTGTTTTGTACCATGGCACATACAGTACTGTAACGAGTCAAAAATTCAGAATCTTCAAATTTACAGGAAAGGAAATCTCCTTGGTTGGGTGATGCCTTTTGGGAATGTGACCGAATCCTTCACAACTACTGTAAGGACCCCACGAACAAACCTGGCGTGTTCCGGGCGGAACAATACACAACCGCAGAAGCGTGCCTGCTAGCCTCTCCCGTAGTGGGGTGGCTATGACCCTCGGGGCGAGGACGTGTTTTTAGGGGGTGGGTGGGGCTATAGTATTGTTCGTGTGCGATCTAAGAGTGTCGTTCGATGTTCGGAACACAAAAAAAGGCCCTAAAGAAACAGCCACTGACGCAAAACTGGTAGTATTCCGCCCACAGAGCATCACTAGACCCAACGAAGTGCTGCGGATGAGGGCGAGAGTAAACGTCTTTTAGCGGCCGCGTAGGTACCGACTCAGTGATATACCTTGTGGTTGACGCGACGGAGAATGTTGCTGTGCCAAGATCTCCTCAAGGGCTCGAGATGTGATGCTTACACCTACCCTTCTAAAGTAAATACCGGTAGTACTTTCTCGTTTTATCGAAATCCCTTCCAGCATTTAGTTTTTATTTGATTTTAACGAGGGGAGATAAAAATATGTGATGTGAGATGCCCAAGACTGGAACCGAGATCCCTCTGCATATTCTCGATGACATCAAATGGAATCTGCGAGCGTCATCTCCCTACTGTGCTCGTCCCTCCGACACCGGGTTCGTCGCAATTGGTGCAGTATGCGTCGTGCAATGTGCGTTTAAGCTTGTGGCGGCCGATATTCATACAGACATTCTAGGCGAGCTGAAACCAAAAAAACTTGAGGCCCTTTGCTCTGGCTTTACCTTAGATTATTTATAACCCATTTGAGGCCCGTTTATATCGACCAAAAACAAGAGATTTGCGATATTATCAACCGTCCAGGAAGAGCCTGCAGCAGTATATACGAGTATCGGAGTTGCCGCGCGTGTGTCGTATTACCTCCTACCGTTGCGCATTGAACACGCATTCTAGCCGGCGTCCCCGGCTGCTTCGTGTGACCGATTCTGGAGTCGTCAATATATTTCACATATTTCGTCAATTTTTCCCTCTGAAGCCCCAAAGGGGTTAAGGTGTGTTTACGACGTACCTGGCTGGACGGTGATCTAGGCCATCGCAAGCGACAGAGACGATGGCCTGTACGCTTGGGATCGTTGTCGTCATCAACCATGGCCCGTGTTCGGACGAACGAAATACCATGGCGGGGACGGTCGTCAACCATTGTCCTTTTTCGGACGAACGAAAGACCATGGCGGAGGCGGTCGATCATTGCTTTTGTTGGGTAGTGTGACATCGGACATAGCCAAACATGATCAAAACTGGCAGTTTTTTTCCATGGAAACCCCTGTACCACAACGAACGGTGGAAATGATGAGGATCTTTTACTTGGTGGGAAATCTCCATCATATAGCTTTAACTTAGGTGAGGTATCGTGGTCCGTACATTACGCGCCTAACGCATAGGTAATGTATCGTGGCCCGTAACAAACGTCTTACAAAGGTGGCCTTTTGCCTTGGTTCCGGGGGCAGTTTGAGCACCCTTACCAAATTTGAGGTTGGCCATAAATCACAACGTACCTTTGCACAACGTACACCAACATAACCTCACCACCAACATCGTCGGAGCTTCACTACGAGCTGTTCTCCAATATGTTTTGTCGCATACCTAGGCCGTGGGATTGCTCATCCGGGAGCACTTTCAATTTTCTCCAAACAAGTGTTTGGGTGAGGCACAGAGCTCCTCAAGCGAAGAGCGTCGTAACCAATATGGTGCACCTCACCCATTTGCATGCGCCTCCTTGTTTGCCGTACTCCCATTAGAAAAAAGCTAGATAACAAGTACTAACAGAGACCATTTGTGACAAAATTACTTCAGAACTTGCGCCCAAAAATGACTTGATACTATGTACTCGTAGACCGCATTCTTACGTGGAAAGTCCAGTATTACCTGGTACCGTATACGGTACTACAGTTGCAGTGGGGTGCGAAGTGTCCACAGCAGCAACAGCAGCAGCACAGCGGGACATTATAATATGTACTCCATGAAAATATTCGTGCGTGGAAAGTGGTACCGTATACAGTGCAGTACCAGTGGCGCGCGATGTGTGCCCAGAAGCAGCAGCAGCTCAGCGAAACAATGTAATATGTACTCGTAGAACACATTAACTCGTACATGGCAAGTCGTACCTGGTGCCGTGGAGCACAGCAGCAGCAGCAGCAGCAGCAGCTCAGCGGGCCCTACCTTCTTGCCGCAGCATGGACCAGAAAATTGGCTTTACTGCTACTGCTACTACTCCCATTGTTGTATGTTGGCCTATGTCGCCGGTTCGCTTTCAGCTCGTCACTCTCACTGCTATGCTCACTGAATCACTGTCAGGCGGATGCAGAGCAAACAATCCCCTACTGGGAAGCATCCTGATTCTGTGTGAAACCTCTACGATTTCTGGGCTGCGAAACAAAAGTTTTGGCGAAATCTCAGCATGCAGCACACACTTTACGGGGGGAGGTGGGGCTTGTTGCAGAACGCTTGTCTCGTCCCCAGCTACCTCTACTGGTGGCCTCGTCTTCGAATTCAACGTCCTGAAGACTCCTGAATGCTTCCGCGAGTCATGCGTGATCCGAGCGAGAACGACGTTTTCGAACAGAAAATTGAACGGCGGCGTGAGAACGAATTATCGGTGGGCTGACCAAAAATGAACGGCGGGCCAAAAACAAAATGCAGAAAGTGTACCTGGTATGCGATATACACATGATTTGGCTTCAAATTTGGCAGGTAGTATTATTGTTTTATTGATAGTGACAAAGGAAAACAAACATATATAATCTCTTACCAAAGCCAAAAATACACGCAACTGTAGCAAATGGTACGCCTTGGGTATTCGCCAATATTGGCATTAGCCTTCGCATGCATCACATGTATATCACGAGCTCAACGAACTGTGTAACAGGAACCGATCGAACCGCGTACAAACACGAAAACAACATATTATCTAAATTGGAAAAACACGTCAGCGTGCAAGAGTAAACGAACACTCACCAGCAGCTGGAGGTGGCGAATCAACCACAACTTCAACCAGAAAGAGCGGCGAATACGACGTGCCCAAAGTAAGCGAGCAAGTCCAAAATCAAGGAGAGCACACACAATGTATTCTATAAAAGACGGTTGAAAAAGCGGGAGTCACAGAAAAAAGCTAGAAAGCCTGGACGACGCTCTACGTTGACCCATAGGGAAGCACCCTCACGTTGGTGATGGCCCGGCCCCGGCAGTCTATTGGTAGGATGTTCTCCACCTAAAAACAACTACCTATGATACAGCATCCCAAACCATAAAACGTTATACGTTGCCCATAAGCCCGAATATCTTCTCAAAGTGGGAACGACCTGCGATACACTTCTGTACCACCCTCCCACGACTCTCCTTGGCGCACGAAAGGACCCCACGACCTAGTCCCGTTTGGAGTTTGGAAATTCTCCCCGCTCTCTTCTTCGGCCGACCCAACAGTCTTCGCCGACCTCTCTCTGAGGACGCTTCTCGATGGAGCAGGCTCCTCTACCACGTCGTGTTCTGCCTGGCGTGAGGCACAGCATAGGCCAATTGCCTCTACCACAACCGCAACAATCATTACGACATGCCCTGTCACGAGCACACCAGCAAATATGTGTTGACTCTCGCTCGACTCCTGCGATACATCGACCCTCAGCAGGAGCACGTCGAACATGCTGAAGAATATGAGTATGTGCCCGGAACGCGACAACCACGTGTCCGATGCGGACTTGTACGGCGACAATACCTCGGACACTACAAAGAAAAAAAACGAGTTAATTATCGTGATCGCGATTTGCGCCGTATCGTTCGGGTATATAAATACCACGACCCCGGTAAGCACAATGCGCCGGCCACATTCGATGACTTCATAGTAGAAGCAGTTGGGCCTATACGGTTCCCACAGACTGGCGATCGACTTAGCCGTCGCCTTGTCTGCGTTAGGATCGGAGAGCACGTCGCGATGACGATACAGTAAGACCACAAACAACAGCGGAATGCCCACAGGATACACCGCTATCATGAACCCGGCATATATTTGAAGGGCCCTGTGCTTTGCGTCGGTGCACATGATCCGATAGTCCGCTCGGAGGTACTCTTCGCCGTCGTCAAGGGAGTCGCATGAAAACATTCGGAAGACCGTCGACGACACCGACGAGTACACAAAAAACAACAGCAATAGCACGGCCGATAAGTGCTTGTGGCGAATGTTCTCCGTTACGCTGTCATCAGCCGCAGACTGCCTGCGCAGAGCCACCGCGTACGTCATCGCCAGCAAACCAAGAATCGCCAGCGGCGAGAGTGTGCCGGCGAGAAGCTGGTCGTGGAAGTCGATGCCCGACCACAAGCACCCGGCCGATACGATGAACTTGATGTCGAAGTTGATGATGTTGAGGTGGCTCAGGCAAGTCTGGTATATCCCTGGGTAGGTGACATTGGCCACAGATGCAAACTGCGCGAAGGGCATCATACAGTACAGTACGCGACATGTGTTAATAATTTGGCAGTTAAGAATGTTCAGGCTGAGGATTTTATGTAATTTAAGAATTTACAGCTGAGCGTTTGTGCTCGGCAAGGACGCCACTATAAATCCTATATAGAGCCTTTAAGAGCCTGTGCCCAACGTTGACATCACAATAAGCCGCGAGCCTTAGCCAAAATAGGAGATTCCTAACTGCTGTCGCGTACTGTAAGTAGTTTATTGCATTAATTTTAGACGTGGAAACGTGTATAGGAGCAGGGGGGGATATAGTTTACTCTCATCTGACACATATGGTCGTCTAGTAAGACATACATCAAAGGCAAGGTCGAGGAAGCGGAGTCTGGTTCTCGAACAACAGATCGAGCACCGCGCACAAAGGTGATCTACACCTGCCTACGTTTAGAACCACATTGAACACAACCCGGCTGGCTTTTGCTTGCACGAAATACAGGTAGCATTGCTTACCTGAGTCAAAATCTGCCAAACCACGACGATGCTTTTAAAGGCTTGAAGGGGGATGCCTCGGAATATGGTATGGTTTATGTATGCCGTCCTCCGGTCGTCGACGTCCGTAGACACCAAGTGCCCTGCGAAGGCCACTATGGTGCCTATACCAATAGCCACGATGATAACTGAAACTGCTATTAACCACTGGCGTCTTGACTGCGAGCACCGCGAACATGTGCTGGACAGAGACGGAGAGTACCTATCTTGGCACACGGAGCAATCTGCGTCAGGCACGTACACGGGAAGACCGTTGGTCGGGTGTTAGAAATCCTCTGGTAGTGTGCCCGGCATTTATTGAGAGGCTTAGCCGCGAAAAAGGGTGTATTCCAGCCTTACCCTCAAAACTGAGTGCGTGGTACTTCGGGGAAGCTCCAAACCTACTATATTTCCACTTCTAACTTTCCTGACAGCTGGCGGCTCTATCACGATTGATGTCTGCAGCCTACACTTGCACCAGCGGTCCGACAAAGCAGCTACGGATGCCCCGGGTGTTCTACTCGCGTGGAGCTTTGTGTCCCGTCAGAACGCACAAGTCACTGCTTCGACGACGCTGCACCATTGTTTCGTCTCTGCTCATACTCTACATACAGGTTTCGCACGATCAATCCGAGCGCCTGATCTACAAGCAGAGCCGCATTGTCAACGTCACTGTTCGCTGTTGGCACCCGGCCGAACACGCTGGCGTTATCCTCTCTCGCAGGAGCGGGTCGGCACCGGCAGTCGTCCTGTTCTACGTGCATATGGTCGTTGCTACCTTTGTATTAGTTTTTGTTATATTCAAAAGGACTTTCCCAGTCGATTCCCCGCTAAATGCATCAAGAAACGCCAACAGCAGAGTGCGCATGTCTTTATTCAAGCTAAACAAACGAGTGCTTGTATGTAGCTTCAAACAATCGGTGGCTATGGCGAACTAACTGTCGATAGGTGTGGATGTAGATGATCCAGATGGCATGTTATGTGGTATCGACAATCTCAAGACGAGATGTGCAGAGATGGGCACCGGGTGACTGTGAAGTACACCTTGCTATATGTTCCGGAGCACGATCGAAGAAGTATATAGATGATATGTCGACGCTTACGTGGCCTTGTGCTCAACAGAGCAGTGGTGGAGGGTTCGTTGGTTGGTCGAGTTGGAGAGTAAGCTCGTGTGGGTGGATAACCCTTGCTTATGACTCTGGTGCAATCACTCTGATAAGTCAGGTTGAACCTGCTGGTATCACCCTGTGATCTACAGTACCCTATGTTGCTACTGGGTACCCTATAATACGACTACGCTCGTGTGCCCCACAAATGAATCCTAGAATGACCAATGTGACCCTCGATTGTCGTTCCTGTTGAATATCATAGATCCGTGAAGATCGTCCGACATCTACATTGGAACAATATACACAGATAATATTCGTATTCGGTACGTCATGATCTACTGTACATTCGAACGCTATTAATAGTAGCCCACGCGTTTGGTAAAGATGGATGTGCTGCGATGATCTCATGACTGTCATCGAGTCGAAGACCTATCATTCAGTACCCGCATGACGCGCCGGCGAGTAAACCGCACACGATAGCCTGTCATACGATACTGTGACATCTATTTAGAGCCCCGACCATCAGGACGTATCGTGTCCTTACAGGCATATGCCAGAAAAGCAAAGCGAAGCATCACAGCAGTGCCCCCCCTCCGTGCCCGCTATGCGGTAACGGTTCGTGTTTCCCAATTCCTGCTGAGCCGGAAACCAAGAAGGTGCTACTGACATGTTGCTTGGCAGTTGGGTTCTCAGACCGACGCATATATCCTGCGAGGAGCTGCTGTGTGTGGATGTGGGCGTTCTGCGTACTGATCCTATTGCTACCACCTCTCCATGTTGCTTGTGGTGGATACCTAGTTGGTGAGCGTATTTTATCTGTCGTGCTCCTCAGCATTTGGGGAAGCCGTTGCCTGTTGACGGCAGTACAGAGCTAAAACAAAAACAAAACTTAGGGTTAGGACGAGCTCAAGAGCGATTCTGGGCCCTGTAATCGGGTTTTAGGTTCGGATTTTATAAGGATTGTCTGATGACCGCAGAATCACGTGTCTATGTAAAACAAGAAGGAAGCTTTAATGCCCGTATTATCGATGTTCTTTCATTACTTCAAAGCGCACTTATTTCTAGACGTCTGCGTGTCCGACACCGTGGTCTACGTCGCAGGCTGGCACACCATTAGGCGTGCTTACGCCGCGCTTGTCGCCATGGCCGCAGCGATTACCGGCTATAGTAACAGTAGCCGTGCGGCAGCTACGTTGTCATGTGCTGCGCGGGTTTCGTTCGTCCACGGCATGATACTCGTAGCATGCTCCGTGCAATACATGATGGTGCGTACGGAGCTAGTGTCCTCTCATTGGTACGTACTTTGCCGACGTAGAATAAATATATTCTTGCACACATTTAAAAATGACCTCGTCTCCTCACACCTGCATACCGGACACTGAAAAACGACAAGCTCGCCGTACGGCTGCACTTCGGCGTATTGGAGCAGGAGCCACAGGTCTCGCACTTAAGAGTCTCGTTCAAAGATAAAGCTAACATCCCTCGACCATACAAGAACTACAGGTCAGTACTAAATTGTTAAAGCCCGACAGACGCGACTCTGGAGTGCGTCTGGCAATACTTTCCGCTGGAAACAGTTTTCCTGTGCAGAGGCCTAGCTCGTGTGGAGACAATTGTAGACGCAGAACACAAGCGATGGTCCGTTTGGATTATAGCCGTGCCCCATGGTGTTGCTGAATTCGTCGGGTTTCGTAGAGAATTTTGTATACAAGTGTTAGCTGTTGCGGTTAATGGGCGCTAGACGTGCTAACCGGGCGTCCTGTTCTTTTATTTCCAATAATTTGGTTAGCGTTGACATCAATGAATGTAACGCTTCGATTTGCCGTTTGCAGCATTGATTTTAGAACTATGCCACCTCCACCTCTTTTGTCGACGGGCACCACCAAAATCAACTATATAAATAACAAGCATAGTGAGTGAACGAGTCGGTCTGGACTAAGCGTGGAGTACTACGGTAGGCATGTACTGCTCCGACACAACATGGCACTCTGTCCACTCCTACTCACATGGTCCCATGTACCCTTCCGCACAGAATGTTTCCGTTCCCGTTTGCCCCCCCAGGCATGCCGCTTCGTTGTGGCACGCTAGGACGGTGTCGCTTGCCTTCGTTGCACGCCAGTAGCCGCTGTCAATTGTCAAAGTTTCCAGCGTTCTACCATATTCGTCCGCGGAAGTGTGTTCCAGTGCATTCGAGCAGGTTGGCTCGAGGTTGCTGTCGCTTATGGTGCAGTCGTCGCACTCGATCCATGTAGGACACCCGGAACACACCGTGTCATAGCGTGGAGTACCGGAGTCCTCCTGCTCAAGTAAGGTATTTTGGGATATATTCGGTGTGGGGAATCAGATGTGGTATGTCTCATTGGGAGATAAGTGACCACGCGAGGTGCCTACCAGGTGCGCTACAAGTTCGTGCCGACCGTTCGATGTGGAACATAGCTCTACGCATCGACCGATTGACCTCGGATACACGATTGACACACGATACTAGCAAAAATACCGTCTACCCACCCAAACCGCCGGAGGATTTGATCCTCGCTTTGACCTCATGACGATCATGTTGTTGTCTTCTCGTGAATGATATGCGCCCCGAACCTTCGTATTCTTCGAAGACGCCACATTGCATTTCAAGTTCCAGACTGCGGGGATGCATTTTATTATGATAGAGGCGAAGCATGTTTGTTTCTGAAGCTCCTCACTTGAGGAGCTCTATGCCTGACCGAAAACCAGACTTTGAGCAAACTGAAAGTGCATTCTGATGAGAAAAACCAGTGGCCCATCTGTACAAAAAAGCATATAGCGAAAATAGAATGTCATTCCGATAATTTTGGTTGAGGTGCCCCGTCATCCAGAAACAAAAAACGCCAAAAAGTGCTAACTCTATCGCAAAACACGCCCGGGGTGTTTTGTACACACAGCAACAGTTTACACACCTTCATGATTTCTTCCAGAAATTTCCCTTCCTCGCAGGAGAACACGTTGTCGTGGAAATACGACCCGTTCATCACCACAGCCCCAACGGCAGCAACAGCTAGGCCACTGTTTGACGCCATGTTGGAGATAAACGAACACTCGTGAACGGTTGTTATGCCACCAAGCCGTAATGCGCCGCCCACATCTGTATGAAAAGATCGGAGTGTCAAGAGGGGAACGCGGGTCTAAACCGTCGGCATGAATCCAAGCTTTGGATAAAGCTAGAAAAACAGGAAACTCAGGATACCTAGCGGAACGTCTTAGTAGATATTTGGCGATAGCTCCAAGTGGGACATAATAATGGTTGACGGCTGTGTTGCGGCATAGACATCCAACGGTAGGGGTGCAGCAATAAGTTTCTGAGCTCCTGGCATGAGGAGGTCAGTATCTCACCCGAAACATGACTTCCATGATTTTCGTTCAACTCGATCATCAGTTGTCACCCCCAAGTCCTAAACCAAATGCACTCGAAATATATGCATATACGCACAGATAGTTTCTCACTTCAGGAGCTCAACCGGTCAGGAATGTTTGACCCGAAAACGTGCAGTCCCTATCGTGGGATGAATCGGCATACCTGCTGAGTTGCTCTCGAAATGGGAGGAAATGAAGGTTTCCTGTCCGAATGCAGTTTCCACGGCTCCTCCAGTTTCAGCAGCTGTGTTACAGAAAAACTTGCAGTTTACGAAGGTTGTGGGAAAGGACGAAACTTCGTTCCCGTTGCCGGTACCGAACGTAGCGACCGCGCCTCCGATGCCTGCTGAGTTAGACTGGAAGTTCACTGCCTCAAAATACTGACCCTCTGGATTGGCAGACGAAAATATCGCTCCTCCGTTCGCGAAGGCGGAGTTGTTGGCGAACGTCGCCTCCCCGGAAATGTCGACATATGATCCATCATTGGAAGAATATCCGTATATCCCCAAAGCCCCGCCGCTCCCAGTTTCAGCACTATTATTACGGAATATCGTTTCACCCTGACAAACAATATGGGTATTAACCGTGGCATACACCGCTCCGCCGTCCAAGCCCGCAATGTTATCGGCAAACGTGGTTTTCCCATCCCAGGAGATGCGAGATTTCCACATGAATATCGCTCCTGCTCTGTTCGCGCTATTGCCTGTGAACGTCGTTACACCAGTCCAAGAAACGTTGGAGTTTTCGTGGACATCCAAGGCACCTCCGGTGTGTATGACCGCATTGCCTACGAAAGTTGTATTGCCACTCCAGGTGCCAATCGACTTCCCGTATATCATCACCCCACCACCAGCAAACTCGGCAAAGTTGTTTTGGAAGGTTGTATTTCCGGTCCAAGCTAGGTCAGAATCCCAGAGAGCATACAAACCGCCGCCCCAAAAGCTGGCGTTGTTGTTCGTGAAGACTGTCTCTCCACGCCACGACACGGTTGAGGACCATTCAGCTTTGATCGCACCCCCGTTCACTGCAAAGTTGCCGTAAAATGTGGTGTTGCCGTTCCAAGCACCGTTCGAGTAATTATACAACAATATGGCACCACCTGAACCTTCGACGACTTTGTTATTCTTGAACATTGTCGCACCATCCCACGATATGGTCGATGAACTATGTGCCAGTATAGCACCTCCATGCAAAAACGCGAAATTGTCGCTAAACGTGGTGTCTTCTCCGTCCCAAACGACAGACGAAGACCCCGCGAATATCGCGCCTCCATGGTCGTACACAGCTGTGTTCGCCGCGAATGTTGTCTTGCTGCTCCAAGACATTTCGCAAAGCTCGTCGATGTACACTGCTCCCCCTGAGTTATTGGCGGAGTTGTTGAAAAACACCGTGGCGCCACCCCACGATATGTCTGACGAACCTTGCATCATGATCGCCCCTCCATATATAGCGTAGTTATCAATAAACGAGGTCTCCTCGCCGTCCCAGAATAAGGTAGTAGACGTATTCGCGAATATCGCACCGCCATACGAAGCTGTGTTTGCCGCGAACGTCGTCCTTCCGCTAAACGACACGGTAGCTTGCTCCGTGGCGTGCACAGCTCCACCGAACACCGCGTCACCGTTCGCGAGGACCATATCCGTGAGGTACAGGGAGGATGAACCATCGACGGCAAACAGTTGGGTAGTGTGGTTTCCGTCCACAGTGGCATCTGATGAAGCTCCAGTTATGCTGAGCGACGTGCCTTGCGTGATGTTCATAGTCTGGGAAACCACCACGTTTCCGTACCACTCCACGGTGAGAACGCCGTTCGAGCACTGAAGCAAACGTGCGAGAGTAGCCGTGTCGTTGGTGTTTGCTACAGTCAACGCCTGATTTTCGGAAGGGCAGGGCAGAAGTCCCTGGGTCCGCGCAACCGCCGGAAGAAGGCTGAGGCACACAGCCTTGAGGAGGCCCACCAGAGAAAACCTGTTCAAGGGTACACGATTATCATGCTGGTTCACGTCATTAATCCTTCAGTCGTCAGCATCCAACACCGTTGATGATCGCAATTTCTAGGAGCGTGCATTATTCGGTATATCGAGATTTGTGCTTGTCGCTCGCTGGGCGACCCCAGTACCTATCAGTTTTACATACTTCAACGATTACACGGTGGAATGTTTCGTAGACGACTGTAAAGTAGGTGAGGAGTCCAAACGTCCAACAACGTTTAAGCACTCCGTTTGTTGCAGAAACCGCCAATGTCATGGCTAGATCAACACCCACATCAACGCGTTTCCACTACCGTTAACACCCTAGAACACTGACCTTGCACGGCGGGGGTGAGCGCATTGAAGCGACCGCCTCTCAGTGACAGTGACGGGAGTAAAACCCCTGCGAAGCAAGAACAGCGGACAAGGTATGATGAAGTGAAGTATTAGCAGCCGAACTACAGTATACAGAACCCTGAACATGCTTTAGTGGAACCGCCAATTGTTGCACGGGTGGCCGTGGTCCTAGCTGGCGACGATGAAACGACGAGCGGTTCGACTTAGTCTGTCATCTGGCCTGACGGTAATGGTCCACCGTTCCACAAGTGCAAAGGACACGCTTGTCGTCTTTGGGGCAAAGGTAGTGTGTGAGAGGGGCCAACTTATGCCTGCGAGAGAAGTCGGAAGCATCAGGTTCGGTGCCTTCTGGTCTTTCACACATACCCGGGTACACAACGAAGTGATGTATACACCTAGTACCTCGCCAGAGGCCAGGGTGTTAAAGAGAGTTGGATTATTCAGAGACCCACGCGTCAAAGGTAGATGTGCATTACATAGTCAATACGTGCATGCAGAATACTGTATGTAGATTACTGGGTATCCTGTCGTACATGGGTTATATTTTTGTCGCTTTGATTGTGGAAGAGGGCACACCTTTGGCAAGCCATTCCAAAAAGTAACTTCTTGGTTGTCTTAGGTCACGTGCGTAATATTGAGACACGCCATCGCACCGATGAACGTGTTGCCTACAGTTACGTAGGTAAGACTGGCCTAGATGTCGTATGTCGTGAATTACATGCGTAAGGTTGATCTAGATGTCGTATATAGTGGATACTACCGTACGAGGGGAATTTTACCGTTAGAAAGAGAAGCAGCAGAACAAGGGTGCTCGCTCACCCAGTTCACTCTTCACACTTGGATCTGAACTTTCCACAGTTCATCCTGACATAAGTATTTGTTGGCCCAACGAGCGCCTACTTCAAGTGACCCACTATCGTCTGAGAGTCATCCCACGGTAGGGGTGCAGCAATTGGTGCCTGAGCTCCTGACACGAGGAGGTCAATATCTCCAATGAAATATGACTTCCAAGCAAACATGACTTCCAAGCTTTTCGTTCGCGCAACCCGATCAACATTTCTGTTCGCTAGTCCTAAACAAAATGCTCTCGTAAAGTGATCATGCCAACTGGCAGTTTCTGACTTCAGGAGCTCAACCGGTCAGGAACGTTTGAGCCCGAAACGTGCGACCCCTACTGTGAGATGACTTAGAACCACCATCGGCCAGGCTCGAGCTCGTCTCGCCACGACTCTGTGTTTGCCTCTGAAGGCCGTCATCGGCCAGTCATTTGAGTGTGCCTTTAAACATTATTAACAGATTTTGAGCCCCGTTAGTGTGCCACACACAGAGCAGGGTCGTCCCCTGCGGTCGCGCTTCAGACTGGGGATTGAAACACTACGCAACGAACTTTGAAGCCATCGCGAATCGAGTCAAACGGCCCTGTAACAGCCTCAACGAAGAAAAGAAGCCCGACAAACAGGTCGGCAGGCGTCCGGCGGTCTGTGTACAAGTTTGAGCTGTACGAGGAATCGAAACCCGGCGGACACACCGGCACGTTTCAGGAAATATGCGTAAGATACCAAGCTGAACGAGAAACGAAAGCACGACGGACAAACCAACACGCTTCAGGCGATCTGCATCCAAGATTGAGCTTGACAAGAAAAGGAAGCCCAGCAGACAGACTGGCACGCTTCAGGCGATCTGTGTACGGGTTCGAGCTGAAGGAGAACAAGACGCATGGCGGACAGGCCGGCACGCTTTAGCGGGTCCGCGGATAAGATTGACCTGAACGAGATACGAGGCCCGACGAACAGATCGGCGCGACTTCCGTCGATCCGGAAAGTGGACCAAGTTGACGAGAAAAATAAACTTACTGGGACAGGTCAGCACGTGCAACGCATACAGAGCAGTCATAGAGGATCCCGCAGACGTCGTGACACCAACCATAAGGAACGTCCTCGGATACGATGGGACTGAACGGGAGACCTATCGCGACTGGGGCCCGAAGACCCGTGTAGTATTGCCCATGTCAAACAAAGGTGTCTTTGCGGTCCTTCACGGATCGATTGAACCGATACCGAATTTACAGACAGTGATGCCCCGAAAACTCTGGTGGAAGTTCAACGCTAGAAACGAGCGAGCGAGACCATTTTGTCCATACTCTATCTCGCCCCTAGCGGCCCTGCAGCCACACTAGTTCAAACATATCAAGACAGGACTTAGGCGGGAGGTCTGGGAAACGGGAAGAAGGCGGGGAACGCTTTGGACACCAAGTGTGAAACTAATAGCAAGGGAGCACGGCGGGCCTGCTGCGAGAAGTTAGCGTACTTCCGGATAGAGCACGGACAAGATCCCGATGAATACGACTTCAAGCGACTGGAAGTTCGAGGGCGGTTGCATGAAAGGGAGAACATATCTCGGACGAGGAGTCTGAAGACATCCTACTGAAAGATCTTACCAACGACTACGAGTTCGTGAAGATGACCAGTTTTCAGCCCAAAGTTTGGCGTCGACCGGCTTCAATCAGTGAGGAGAATCTTGAACATCGACCGTCTCTCGCGACCAGGACATGTCAACACGCTAACCAGGAGAGGAGCGGCAATGACAACTACGCGAGAACCAGGGAAGGTACGATGCTACAACGGCCAATAATTCGGACACGTCAAGAGCCACAAAATTTAAAGCTAAAAAAAACGATCTGCCACACCAAAATGACGCTTGCTCCACAACTCAACGAAACACAGCGATGGTGTGTGCTGCAAAGATCAGAAAAGGAAACGCAACACGGGGAACCCACCACAGGGAGGGGTGCACAATGCCCACACAGCCACTAAAACAGTTCATCGCGACATAAGATTTTGTTGGTCCAACGAGGGTCTATTTCAAGTGATCCACCATCGCCTAAACCATCATCGGCCAGGCTTGAGCTCGTCTCGCTACGACTCTGTGCTAGCCTCTGAAGATCGTCATAGGGCTGTCATCTGAGTGTGAAGTCATCACATTGTAACACAGGGATGGGCAAAACCCATCGGTGAACCGAAGGATGACTGCATACGCCACCGCAGTGTCATACCCGGTGCGTGTTTACTACAAAGTTTATACGCTGACGCGTTTCGCTGAGTAAACGCAATTCAAAAACTGTTGGAAGAAGGAAAGGTTCGTCAAAGGGAAATCAATATTGGTCATGATACTACTCGTCAAGGTGACGCGTACATGGCCATATCCGTAAAAGGGTTGACGCTCTTAGGTTGATGCGGTGATGTGTGTATCAGCCCAATAGTGATGTGTACGCGATGCCAAACCGACTTGCCGATGGTCGGCGAAGATCCGGCTGACGATGGAGGCAAACTCTTTACTAGTTTGCTGTTAGGCGAACTCGTTCGTACAGCATCATGATCTCTCGTATCATTTATGGTGTAGACCAATGATGTTGGTGGCCTGAGGCCAGCATATTCAAGTTTGTGTCCAACATAATTAAACGATGGGGGACTGAACGTGAGTGACCGGATAGGCGCGTGATGCGCCTGTCCCTTGACATATAAAAAAATACAACAATGACACCAACACAAGATCTCTTACCTGTATTGTTGCTCAGCAAGTTTTATCTCAGGGTACGTAATCATGACCCAACAATAATGTTATAACCGGTCCACAAGGGTACAAATCTCGAATATCCAGATCAGATCTACGTACGATACATGAGTAGATAAAACATGACACATTGCCGTGTATCATACCTGGTATACCGGTAGACAAGGTACCAGGTACCTTACCAAGCTACGTGCTCTTAGGGCACTACTTACTGCAGAGATACTAAAATACGCATAATACTATGATGTTGTTGCATATACGTATCATACCACGGGCTACTTGTATCATACCGCATTGAAAACACAGTAACATCATAAATGCTGTAAAGAGTGTCTCTCCTAATACGACCCCTCGATGCGCTAACACATGGAATTTAATAGGGTATAAAAGTTGAAATAAGCCTGTATGGACTTGTTACTTCAGCGTTATGTGTCATAATTCCTCAAATGCACACAACAACAATGATAAGTGTTGCGGAGATAATGCTTCTTCCCATACGTTAATGTGGAGCCAACTAATTCTGTTAAAATATCGAAGGGGGGAACGCCAAACAAACTGGCATGAAACGTCCTGCCCTGCTACTATACGTTTTTCTGCATGTGCAGGTTAACTTACTAGTTCACAATACTAGTTTATTGTAATGAAGCTTGAACTATATTCCGGTCAATCAACTAAGGAATGAAAGATGATTTTTAATGCAGCAGTCGAAAACAGCGAATAGGTTCATCACTCTGCAACAAGCACAATAAACAAAAATAAACAGGTGAACGTGTGCCCGGATCTGAAAACGAGGTGGCTTTGCCGAACTGAAACACCCAAACTTACCAGATAAAGTCTACTGTCTAAAACCCCGGCCGTCAACTTCGTTTTCGACCTTTCTAGACTTTGCGTAATATTCACCTGGGCCTTATATTTGGGGTCAGACTGGTATATATTGTAAAAACAAAAAAATACACCAACTTGTGTAATGCCGGAACTTCTTCGCAACCTGCGTGTTATGTACACACGATACCAGAACGAACAAAACAACTACCAGCCTTAGGGCGCGCGGGAATCTGGATATCATGCACCAGACTACCCCC
>JBBMKB010020230.1:0-16978 GCA_037833945.1 Alaria marginata | reverse complement strand
ACGTAGTGAGAGGCGTGTTTTACAGCATCGTTGCCAACCGACGCCAACCCCAGCAGCGCAGCAGCAACAGCAGCAGCACAGGGGATGAGCTGCATCCTACTAAGAACGCCTCGAAAGCGGGGGGGGGGGCAAAACATGTATCGCTCAAAAGGTAGAGAACGAAAATCACACAGTCTTGTGCTACAGTATGCGTAACTAGATTACCTAGGTCGCCCCTGGCTCGTAGCCGTGGGGATTGGTACGACGTAAAATAAAGCGGAAATAAATAACGGTGTTATGCCGCAGTATGAGGGGTCAAATCGTCCAGACCGCCCCCCCCGGCTCTGAGCGGTGGAGGGGTGGTCGGCAGGACAGACCTGGCAAAATAGGTAATATAAAATAAAAACACGGTCGTATGCCGCAATATGAGCGGCCGGACTGCCCATATCGGCCCCGATTCTGAGCGGGGGGGGCGGGGGGCGGCAGGACGAGCACAAGCAAAGAGAAACCCTTAAGCCGAATCCAAAAACCCAGCAAACATCAAACGGAGATCTGACGGAAAATCTCCCGACCCCCAACAGCCAGAAAAACGGAAAATGATCGGACGCAGCGGTGGCGTCAAAATTAGCGAACCACGTCTGTCTGTCTGCGTCTCAAGATCCATGTACATTACGGAAGGATCCCTCGAGCACGCGCGCTAAATGTGGGTCCTTGCCGACACTAAGATCCACGCACAGCTCCCGTGGAAATCGTGTACGAGTAGCGCGCTGGAGAAAGAGGAAGTTTGATCTGTCTCGGGCCTTCAAAAATAACGCACTAAATGTGCTCCATTCGTAGTCGCACTCGCGCTGATTTCCCCAAGCCACCATAAACTGCCGTGTCCCTTGTACCAAACGCGAGCACCCTTGGGAAACCCCTTGGTGCTGTAGCGGTGAATCTAAGTCGCGCGCGGGACGCAACCGCAGCCGGGCGCCTGAAAACGCTCGCTGTTACCGGAGTCATCCCACGGTAGGGGTGCAGCAATAAGTTCCTGAGCTCCTGGCATGAGGAGCTCAATATCTCACCCGAAACATGCCTTCCAAGATTTTCGTTCGCGCAACCCGACCAACATTTCAAGTTGCTAGTCCCAACACAAATGCATTCGTAAAGTGATCATACCAACCGGCAGTTTCTCACTCCAGGAGCTCAACCCGGTTAGGAGCGCTTGACCCCAAAAAGTGCAACCCCTGCCGTGGGATGACTCACCGCGAGGAATAACCCGTCGGACAGCGCCCATTCGCATCTGGCGGCGGTACAGGCGGCTGGATCGGCACTGTTGGTTCGGTGTGCCGGCCAAGAAGAACAAAATCTGGTGGTGAGAGCGCTGGAGGCCCATCTCCCGTTCCGAGGATGGGCGATAGAGTTCCGCCTAACGTGTCTCGCGTATCACCGCGATGACCCCGCCTCCACCGCGAATCGATTGGTGTTCGGCGATCTTCTCCACTTCGGGGCATTGTATTGGAGTCGAAACGTCATGTCGAGTGGCTTTCTACGGCGGGGATTCCTTGGTCAAATTATCGAGCACGTATTGCGCCAACCCCGCCGGAAAACACTTCGGTATGTCGGTACTACTGCTCGTGGGGGTTCGCACAGGGCTTGCAGCGCCCCACCGAAACACGGCGGTGGGCATCCGCACCGGAAAATGTCGGAAATAAGACCCAAGTATAGTCTAGGCGCTTAGCGCCGAGGGGGGGACCGTCCGCGATGTCACTGGAGGAGGCGGGGGCGACGGCGAGGAGGTTTCAGCGGCTCGTCTAATTGGGCGATTGTTTGTCCCTATCCCTTTTACTGCTGCAGAAATGATCCCACACTACACGAGTATTTCCTAGCCGTGTGTCCCAAAAGTATGCGTGTAATTCTAAAGGGGTCACGGAAGTTGGCGCCCGTGCCAGTTTTTACGCTTTATTTGGTGGTGACGGCCGTATTGTGCACACACGTGCGATCACCAACGACGAATTTGGGCACTTGGCTTAGAGTGTCAGAAGGGCGGCGTTTTGGCGGCCTACGCGGGAAGCCGGAAGGGCACAAAGCTCGCGACCGATGTCGTACGGAGGCCGTTGGTGGTCTGTCGCCAGGTCGCAGTAGACGGGCTGGTCGCGGGACAAGCTGTGATGTCCGGCGATTCCGGTGCGATCAAAAATCGTGAGAGGGAGGCGTGGATCCTTGCCTGTGTGGATCTCGTTAGGAGTTAAACCGGTGGCGGCGCCGACCGAGTTATTTAACGCACGTTAAAATCGAGGGGGCTGCGCATCGCCGTAATCTCGACGGTCGCCAGCGACAATGGACAGCAGTTGGGCCATTGCGTGGTTCACACGCTCTACACCATCGTTACCGTTCGGATGGTGGGTGCTGGCGGCGATTTCACCAACCCCGAGAAGCTCGTAGACAGCGTGCGAAAGCTTCGACCGAACCTGGAGTCCGTTTGTCCGAGAGTATGCACCGATCAACGCGACGGCGGTAAGGTCACGTTAAGGGCTCGCCCGAGTGGATACCCCCCAACCTAAGCTTTAGGAGGTTTCGGTTTCGCGATGTACATCGCCGCCATGAACCATGAAGTTGCTAGTTACGCTGCGACAACCAAGGATGCCTTGGGACCGTTTTTGAGCGGGGTACAAAGTCACTCGGGCGAGCGGCCTATACTGTTAGTAGGTGAAAATTGGGGTATGACATCATAACATCCCCCCTACCGCAGCCTCGGTCCTGCGCGGACATCCCCAGCGAATAATTTATTTGTTGACGAGGACGTTAGCCGTGCCCTCAGCTGCGAAGTCGGATGCAGTCAGCCTCTGCGACCCTGTCCGCGTGACTGCTGAAACGGCCAGCGAAGAGAAAAACACGCCGTATAGCATGCAGGATAGCACACCCCCCACGACAATAATATTCCAAATTGACGGGGAGCGTGCAAACGCCGAGCGGTGTGTCTATGGATAAACGTCGACGAGGTAGTTCAAAACAAACGTTTTTGGCGTGAGTGCCCCCCTCCTTTAGGAGAACTAGGCTCGGACACTCATCCCAGGGGGTTGGCTGTTGTGCGTCTTGTACGGTATATAGGTGTTGTGCTGTGATATGACCGGAAAAGGGCCGGAATGATTCAGGCTGGTGGCAGCGGCGGGTCCCGCTGGCAAGGACATCGATATGATGCGACAGCAAATCGCCAGCCGCGAGGTTTTCCGTACTTGACACTTCAAGCAATTGCGAAGCCCCCACGGGGTGCAAATGGTGATGCCAATCCACCAGTAAAACCGTTTGAACACTCGCAGCGTGCGCTGGGTGCCGAGGTGGCAGGAAGCCATCGAATGGCATCCCGACATGACCCAAGGTTGCATGAATAGTAGCACATAAATGCGAACAGACTCGTCGTCCAACTAATCAGCCGCGCGTCCCACTGGTCGCTGTGAGTCCGAACGGGGGGCGGAGTCTGTATGTGGACCAGCAAGGCGATGCCGTCGTCGGTGGTGTGGAGGCGACACTCGCCAGCAAGCTCCTGAACCCCCGAGAAGGAGGAACGCCGACGGAGAAACCCGATTAAAAATATCGATGGTACGATAGAAAAAAAATCGGCGGCAGGGTCAGCGACTTGCCAAGAATGATGCATCGCACAGTCGCATGGCACACAGGCTCGGCCTATTTCTGACGCTTCCAATTGGCTTGCACGCAATACTTGGCAAAATCACCAAGCTGCATTTCGATAGCAGCGCCAAGCGCATCCAAATCGGCCATCGCGGTGGAGGGGGGGGCATTTTGGGGGGCAGGAATAATAAAACAGGGGTTTCCGCGTAGGCTCGGCACGGCCGCGGTCGGACGGACCGGGTACTATCTGGACAGGCGAGGGGGTAGGAGCCGGACCCGTAACGACAGCCGGGCGTGGTCTTGACCGTGGAGATCGCGGCGGGGTGTTGACTAGCCGAACGGGAAGACGAGGGACCCCGTCGGGACCAAAGCCAAACTCGAATGCAGGTGGCGCGGTGCCCGTAGCTGCCGCCATTGCACAGGTGGACGGGACCCCCCCGTTTCGTGGACATTGTAGAACGTGGGCAAACGTTAGACCTTCTGAGCACCTTATGCAAAGTCAGCTATGACGCAAAATCCGCAGAACGTCGGCAAACTCCAAACGTCAGCCTTATGAAGTACCTTTGCGAACACCAAAACTCACGGCAAGCTTACAGAACATTGGCAAATCCGCACGTTTCGTGATATTTGGCGTTGAAAAAGGTGCCCAGAAGGTCGGCCTTTCGTCCACCTTTTACAATGTCGACGTAACGGGGGGGTCCCGTCCACCCGTGTGGTTGGCGCGATCGAGCGACAATGCCGCTTGAAGGCAGCAGTGCAGCGGTTGTCGGAGGTGCCGGAGTTGCAGGTCACCAGCGACCAGGCCATCACTGCTGCTAGCTCAGAGGTTATGGTGTATATTGAGTAGATGGATTGCTGAAATGTATGGATGCATGTCCGGCGAATACCAAAACCTACTGTGCTCAATGCATGGCGTACCATGGCATGTCCGACGCCTCACCTCGCCCCAATTCTCGTACTGTTTAGGGTCCGTCTGACTGTTAAGCCACGACCTCAGGCTTACCCAAGAGTCGTGATCCCTTCAGTCAACACTGCTCCAAGCAGGCGAGATTATCCCGTTTTGTTTTTCCTGCAAGTGTACCGCCAAGACAGCTCCCCCTCCCCAGCACCCCCGGAGCAACCGTAAAATGCAGCGAGCTATGTTGTATCCTTCACTACCAGATTGAAAATACCGGATTGCGTATGCTGCGCGCATATAGTTCGCAGGAGACTATTATATTGCTACTTCTGTGTGTATCTACTCTATCAGTGTTACTATCGCGTACTCACCCCCCCAGTATAGCTGTACTCACCCCCACCCCCCGCAATTTCCCCACAAACACCTTCTCCCGTCACCACATAAATTTAGTTAGCACGATGCCTCTCCACCCAAAGCCGAACTTAAATGAAACCCTCTATCCATATATACGAAAATGACATTACACATCATTTAGTTTCAAATCCCCCAATCGTGTGCCATGCGACCGTGCGATGTATCATTCTTGGCTGGCCGCTGGTCCTGCCGCCTCAATTTTTTTGTCGTACCGCCGATATTTGTTTTATCGGATTTCCCGTTCGTCAGCGTCCCTCCCTCTCGGAGATTCAGGAGGTTGCTGGCAAGGGTTGCCTCCACATCACCGACGACGGCATCGATCTACTCGTCCATGAACAGACCCTACTGTCGGGACTGCGTGCGTGTCTGCCCAGCGTAGTAAAACAAAGTGTTCTATTAATAGTTCGTGTCCATATATGTAGGGGCCTTGTATGGCTCGTTCCTCTCGCGGAAATCCAGTGGGAAATACGATTGATAGACTATGAGAACCGAGTAGTCTGTGGCTGCTGGGTCAGGTGCTGACGGCTCAGCTCGTGAATTACAGTAACCCTTTCACAACCTCAAAACGTTTTCTACAAAACTCCAACCTTGTTCTCAAAATGTGAGTGCAGCTCTAAAGGAGTTCGTTGAGGAGGTCAGAAACAGGGAACGCCTAGGCCAACACGCTGTACAGCACAGCACGCCAAATAAGAAATAGCGTCATACCTGGTAAGTGTTAACAAAGGCGGGCTGATACTTACAGAATGAAAGTCATCCGGAAGGTTTTCTGCTGACGTTACTGTAGTGTAGAACGTACCCTCTCTAAAAATAAGAAACCTAGCCTGGATCGCGTTTATGTTTCTGTGTTAGATGTCTGTACTGTACCCGGTCTTCTAACTTAATCGCTGCCGCCTTCGTCTCATTCCCCATGCCGCGTATGTTGGCGTTTCAGTTTGCCTCTGAAGTCATTTGGGGGGGGGGAGAGCAGCATCGCCTACAATGTCCGCAGCCATATTACATCGTCGATACAGCATCGTCGGTGTTATCCTGACGATGGCAATATTCTTGCCAAGTAACGTCGCAGCCCAAGAAACCAACTGTACCGCGGATCCCACCAGGTTCGGAGACGTCGGCGACGGCGAGTGTCACGAGCATCTCAACACCGTGGAGTGCGACTTCGACGGAGGAGACTGTTGCGAGTGCACCTGCGTCGACAACCTATTCCAGTGCGGTGATTCCAGTTTCGTATGCCTGGATCCCTCCTGCCCTGACGAAGCTTTCAACTATTTTGGGTGCCCCGGGTACATCTACACACTCGGCAACGGTAACTGTGACGACGACAACAACTACGCGACGTGCGGGTACGACGGAGGGGACTCCTGCGAGTGTACATGCGTGGACTCTTATTCTATCTGCGGTGGCGGATTTGGTGAATTCGAATGCCTCGACCCTGCCTGCCCCGATGAAGTTCACGACCAAGCTTTGCTGTACCCAAACTGCACTGGAACTGTGTCCACTACTGGTGACGGGTTTTGCCTGTCATACGGCAACAACAACCCGTCGTGTGGGTACGACGGGGGCGACTGCTGCGAGTGCACGTGCATCGACGGGCCGGAGTTCTCTTGCGCTTCCAACGGGTTCAACTGTCTCGACCCCGCCTGTCCGGACGAAGTAAGTCCGTACGTAGACACGTGCACAGGCGATATCCTGGCGCTCAGCGACGCCACGTGTGACGAAGAAAACAACAATGCAAGTTGTGGGTACGACGGCGGCGACTGCTGCGCCTGCACCTGCGTTGATACGGCGTCACAGCAGTGCGGCGTTGATGAGTTTCCCTGTGTGGACCCCAACGCGGCTACAGAGTTATTCGAGTGCATCGAAGCACCGACCGTCGCCCCCTGCCCGAGCGACGTCCAGTCGGATTGGGTAGTGGAGGACACGGAAACGGCAACGGATTTAGCAGAAGCACTTAATTGCTCGGGGGGGAGCTTTACAGCAGAATGGAAAGGAAGCGTGCTAATTGACCGGACCGGACCATACATATCCCAAGCGGAACGGTTCTGAGCGTCACTGGGAGCGACTGGTTGGGGGCTGCTGGCCTAGACGGAAATGCGAGCGTCCGGATCTTTACCGTTACCAACGGCTCCTTGTTTCTCACCAACCTGCATCTCAGCAACGGTTATTCAACCGTGGGCGGGGCAATCGCCGCGTCCGAATCGTCTGTAGTACTGGACAACATAACTTTCACCGGAAACACCGCCTCTAATAATGGTGGTGCCCTGTACGTTGTCGCCGAAACGCTCGTGTCATGGACCGGAATGACCCAATTCATCGGCAACATCGCCACCAACAGAGGTGGGGGTGGCGCTTTTTACGATGGCTCCCGTGCTACTTGGGCGGGGGAAACGACGTTTTCCAGCAACAGTGCTGAGAATGGAGGAGCCCTGTACGTCATCGACGGCTCGAGCATCACATGCAACAAGGGAACTACCACGTTTTCCAACAATAGCGCAGGCTTTGCTGGCGGCGCGCTGTATGCTTCGTCGCAGTCACTGGTAACCGGCAGCGGGGACTTTTTGTTTCTCGGAAATATCGGTGGTTGGAGGGGTGCTTTATACATTGACAATGCTACCATCATTTCATGGGACGGAGCTATGGGTTTCCATGAGAACTGGTCGGGTTACTATGGGGGTGGGGCGTTCATCGATACCGGATCAAGCATCCTATGGAATGGCAACGTGACTTTCTCGGGGAACGTGGGCCAGTACGGAGGCGCCCTTCACGTTTCAGGGGCTTCAAGCGTGTCCTGGGGCGGAAAGATGACCTCGTTTACGAACAACAGTGCCTCCTATGGTGGTGCACTATACATTTATGACGACTCCAGCATTTCATGGTCAGGGAATACGTCCTTCGGCGGCAACATAGCGACCTCCGAAGGTCATTCCTCTACTTTCTACGAGGACACCACTTCGTTCGGGGGCGCCCTGTATGTTTCCAGTGGCTCCAAAATTGTGGGGAGCGGAGAGACAATGTTTTCAGATAATTTTGCTAAAAATGGAGGTGCTCTGGCCGTCAACCACGAGTCCAACGTTTTCTGGACCGGTACGATGATGTTTATCGGGAATGTAGTAGAGGGGGGCTCTTTTACGAACAACTCGTTTCAAGATAGCCGAGGGGGCGCTCTCTATGCTTCAGGGAACGCCAACATTTCGTGGGATGGTTCTACAACGTTCGCAGAGAATATCGCTGAATCGGGCGGTGGCCTATTTGCAGAAGAAAACGCCACCCTTTCTTGGGGGGGGGAAACCACGTTTTCCCGTAACCGTGCTTGGAATAACGGGGGTGCTATATTTTCCGACGACGGCTCGACCATCTCTTGGGGAGCTGATACGACTTTCGACAACAACGTAGCAGGTTACGGAGGCGCCATTTTCATGGGGTATAATTCCATCGTGTCCTGGAATGGGGAAACATTGTTCGCATCCAACACGGCTCATTCCGATGGGGGTGCGGTGGGATCGTCGGTGTCGGATGCCGCACAAATACCTTCTTCCATCCTCATCAACGGCGCAACCACGTTTTTGGAGAACACGTGTGGAGTAAGCGGAGGAGGCATCGCGGTAACCGGAGCGTTGGCAATGACATTCGAGACTACTGCTGACACCACATTTTCTGGGAATACGGCTGGGGTTTCTGGCGGGGCGGTATTTGTCTCAGGCGCCGGCATCGGCCCAGTGTTTACCGGCGTGATGTTCATCTCGAACTCTGCCCAGGCTGGGGGCGCTGTGTACACCACAGGAAGCGGCACCGCGATCACCAAAGATGAAAATGGTGATCCCAAGAGAAATCCGTCTACGTCAGACCGATGCGAGTTTATCGGAAACACCGCAAAGGCGACGGGCGGGGCGATGGAGAGCGGGGCAGGCCTAGATTCGTTTAACAACACGCTGTTCGAAGGGAATAGTGCGGGGGTTGGAGGAGCTTTGAGGCTTGCGGGCACGGCGTCTTTGTTCAACTGTTCGTTCATCGAGAACACGTCGCACGACGACCAGGGGCCGGCGGTATCCAATATTGGATTCATTTTTAGCATTTCTGAGACTACGTTCTCCCACAACGTCTTCGCTTGCGAGCCAACGATGTTTCTCGAATACGACAACGAGGTGAGCCCTGATTTTTGTTTGAGCGCATGGCACATGGGCACATCACTGGAGTCACGCGGTCTGAGGTGTTTGGGAGAAGGAAGCGCCGTTTACGCCTGTTGCACCCCCTCAATCCACGATATATTTTTTGTTCCTCAGTTATGACTCTTGCAGGTTTGACTACAGACGTCTGCTACGATAGGGGAAGCACGTTTTGGCCACAAAGTTCCGACTGACGAGGTTCCTCAATTAGACCAACAAACTACCACACATCGTTGGAGTACTGGTTGTTCTCTACGATATTTTTGTGTGATACCTTCAGGCCGTGGGATTGTTCATCGGCTTGCACTCTTCATTTAGGTTTAAAGTCAGCAAATGGGTGAGGTATAGAGCTCCTCACGTAAGGAGTCTCAGAAACAGAAAGAGCACGGTACACCCCTACCGTACTATGCATATCTGACCTTGAACTTTCGACCTCCTTGACATCACGCACAGCGTGTCGCTCTGTACGAGACCGTCTGCAGCGGATGTACCACACCGTGCACCACCAGTGGTTGCGACATCATCGGCCAAGAACCAAGCTGTTCGGACCAGCTCGAGCATTCCAACAGCACCGGGGGTGATGTAAATGTATCGACACTGTTAATTGAAGAGGGGTACTGGCGGGCCACGAGCACCAGCAAATATATTTTCGAATGCCTGAACACCGATGCTTGCCAGGGAGGGGTCACGGGATCTTCTGGTTACTGCAGCGATGGCTATACCGGACCATGTAAGTACGAAACGGTGAGGCTTGAGAGCGTCAGAGCTTCATGCTGCACGCGAACCAAGTCCTGACATCACGAGCCCTTTCGGAAGACTTTGTTGCAGACGAAGGTTGCGGTAGGGGGGGGTGTACTCATTTCTTGTATAGCCGTAGTCATAAGACCATAGACCCTGGCATCCCATCAATGCCGGGACGGAGCACGTCGGATTTTCACCGACCAGGCTGCGGTAGGGGGGGCACTTTTAGGGCCTTCGGTTTTAGCGGTTCAGGCTACCATATTGCTTTGCGAGTCCTAAGATTTCGTGCATTTTTAGTCCGAGGAATACACCGACATCGGATTGTTTGATACGATGCTCGGAATGAAAACGGGAGTACCCCCCCAGCTGTGGCCTTGGTCTGCACGAGAACTAAGGCCTGGCACCACGGCTCCTTTCGGGGGACTCTTTGTTCCATACCGCAGCTTTATTAACCTCCACGAATGCTGCAAACCCGATGGGGTACCTACAGTAGTACTTCTCAGGGTTATAACATGTGACGAGCTCCTATGCCTCACACATCAAACGATTTTGAGAGGAAATCTACAAGCGCAAACCGATTAACAATCTCATGAGTCATATACGATACATACATACAGCATTAAAAAAAACGTTTCGTAAAACCCAAAAGGCAAAAACAAAAATTGGATAGCTCCTCATTTCAGGAGCCTCGTTAGCCAAAAACACTTTGGGCCCAAGCGTACCGTCCCAACCGTGCCATTACTTCCCGTTCAATTTGTGAATATTACCAACCCCCTTGTGCTCTCCTTGGCGGTCCCTTCTGCACAGATTGTTCCATTTGCAGCGACGGGTACGCGGCGGGTGCTCAAAATGTTTGCACCGAGTGCTCCAACAAGATTAGCGGCATTGTGCTCCTGGTCGTCATTACGATTTTCGCAACTTTGGCGGCTGTTGCTTTTATGTACTACCTCGCGTCGACGGAGATGGAGGGCGATGCACGGGGGCTACTGGCTCGCGTGATGAAGCTCATCCCGCTGCATTCGTTCAAGATTGTCATCGTGACGTGGCAGATCTTGACACAGGTAAGCCGTAAGAAGAAGCAGCTGCACTCTTGAGACGCTGCTTCAGATTTCGCACGCGTGAGATTCTTGGCAGAGACATTGGTCGCCACAGCGCCGCTCCTCATCCATTGTTGCCAACCCCTGCTTGTTTACCTCTGTTGTATGTGTGACACTTGCTACGATAGGAGGAGGAGGAGGAGCGGCATCTTTAGGCCAAACTATTTATGACTGGCGGGGTTGTTGCTTTTAACCAACGTATACACAACCCAATATGTTTGGAATCCCATTGATTTGGTGCTTTGCAATCATATTCGTTAGACTATACCAGGTATACTGCACTTAGGCTGTTTGGAATCCCATTGATTTGGTGCTTTGCAATCATATTCGTTAAACTATACCAGGTATACTGCACTTAGGCCGTGGGAGTATTCTCAAGTTTTTTCCAAGTCAGTTTTTGGACGAGTACAGGGCTCCTCAAGTGACGAACCTCAGAAGTAAACTGATGCTATCCCTACCGTAGAATTGATCCTATCTTTACCCATTTATCGGAAAAGGTGCCGGGTCCGGATGAGGTGTCCCTTTTGGAACACGGTTGACCACCATATTTACTTCCCCTCCCCCACTGCCTGCCGCTGCCATTCCAGTTTACAGACATTGCGAACGTGATCTACCCAGATATCTACTCCGAGTTTCTAGACGGCGTCGCCCTTCTCAACTTTGATCTGGGCTGGGTGCTCTCGACGGCATGCGTCGTCGATACCGACTTCCACGACCGTCTGCTTATCTCCACGATAGGGCCGCTCATATGCGCAGTAATCCTCGGAGCTACGTACACCATTGCGATGCGCCGCAATCGGGGGTCAGACGCTGGTCGAGCACATGTCCGCCACAGGCACTTGTCTATGCTCCTCTTCTTGACGTTTTTCGTCTACTCGTCGGTCACTTCTACGTTGTTTCGTATGTTCGCTTGCGAGAACCTCGACGACGGCAAGAATTACCTGCGTGCCGACTATCAGATCGAGTGCGACTCGGCCAAACACGAAACCCTGCAGATTTACGCAAGCATTATGATCGCTCTGTACACGGTAGGGATTCCCCTAGTTTACGCAACCCTTTTGCTCAGGAACCGTGGTGTGCTGGTAGACAAGGATCGACGCGAGCAAGATCAACACGTAAATAGTATCGCGGACCTATGGGAGCCGTACAAACCTAATCGGTTTTATTACGAGGTGATTGAATGCAGTCGCCGGGTCCTGCTTGCTGGTGTGGTGGTATTCATTTATCCAAACACAGCCGCGCAGGTCGCTGTAGCCCTGATGATGGCGGTGTTCTTTGTTTTCTTGTCGGAAGGTCTAGCTCCGTATGAGTCGAGATGGGATGCGTGGCTCAGCCGAACGGGGCATGCGATCGTCTTCACGAGCATGTATTTGGCTCTGCTACTTAAGGTAGATGTGTCGGACGAGCGGAGCGGCAGCCAAAGCGTGTTCGAAGTTGTCCTCGTGTCCGCACATGTTTTCATGGTTGTGGCTGTCGTCATCGAGTCTCTCGTGGTGGGTTTTCATTTTCGAAAAAACAGTGCGGAAGTCCCGGAGCCCAAATTCCGCCAGTCAGGGGCAGTTTCGTTCGTAGTGTTCCCAGCATCGGACAATATTTCTCCAGAAGGAAGGACTTGGCCGGGCCATGTCGACGACGAAGTGGAGAACAGATCGCAAGTTGAAGAGTGTAAGAAGAGCTGAATAGAGGTTGGTGGGATGGTGGGCGTTTGGTGCTGGTTCGCTGTAACAAAATAGTTGTCATAATTTCACAGTTATGAACACTTGGCTCATGCGATAGGAGGTGGCAGGGTAGTGGGAAAATAGAGGTGGCGGAGGTTTCAAGTAAGGGAAAAACGGGAAAATAATAAGTGAGAGCGATAGAAGAAATACTCCTGTACGTACGTAAAAAGGTATTCGAGTACTCGATTTGTATCAGGCTGAAACATGTGTTGTGCATTGTCAGGTGGAAAATGAAGGATAAGCCTATTAATAGCGCGCAGTTATCGGTACGAGGTAACAGCACCGTTCTTCTGAGTCGAGGGGCTGCCTTTTCTCTGCGGTGCTACTCCCGCGACGAGATAATCGATTTTCTTCCACCGCGGTCTGCAATTAGCGTGGAACCATGGGCGTTGCTCCATGATTTTTATACGTATGCGGGCGCGAGCGGGCATCGTAGGCAGCTCACAAGTAAGCCAAACTCCAAATCCTCTCTATCCTGTGGTTCAGCCTTCAAAGGTTTTGTTTTGGTAGTAGTGTAGCGCAGGGTATGTTGCGCTCGGATTGTCAAGCAGTACATTCGCGTGTTTTATTGGTGGTACTGCTGGCTTTGGAACTTCCGTACGAAGTTTGGCGGTAGTGGTGGTTTTGGCCTTTTCTATGGCGGCAGGTGGATATTCGTGTCCGAGGCTGTTGCATAGCTTTCGCAGCTAACAACGTATGAATGATAATGGCGAACCAAGCCAATGTCTACATACCAATATATTATTTGGGTTGGTTCGCGTGTATTTACATGTTAGTCGTTGGTGCCAGATACTTGATGTGTAAATAGATGTAGTTCCCCGGTTTACTCGGGTCTCTAGTACCATAGTAGAACGGAAACTATGTTCTTGTCTGTCTGAAGCCGTTTTTATCATTCTAAAGTCGCTCCAGGCGTGACTCTTGCCGTTTTTATGTATTCATTTTTTTGGCATCATACGATCACAAACGATTGACCCCCGTCCCGCTATTAATACGGGCATCGATAGCTGACCACAAACCAGCGGGCTGCGCTAATTCCAAGGTTCTCGTGTCCCTTGTGGCTTCAGCGCCACGATTTGGCTCACCACCTGTTCTCCGAGCTGATTTTGTAAAGAGTTCAATTATTTTTCGAAAAAATAGATCTGCCAAGTTGTAAAACATGAAACGACACAAACATCAACAAAAGATCTTCGCCAACTCCCACAACCAACTCTCGGTTTTTCGGATTTTCTGTACACACGCAAGTTGGCTGTCGGGTGTAACTTCACCGATGGCGGGCACTGGTGGCGAGCGTGAGACTCGACTCTCCGCGTGTTTCCACCAGAGCTTACTCTATAATAGGGTATATGCTGCCAAAACCCCAAAAGCTGTTGTCGTTACTCAAGCGCATGGTTGTTTTCGTTTCCTAAGCCATATAGGCTACGGAGGAACTCTAACGAATAAAGTGTCTAGTTGGTGCGAGTAGGCGTTTCGCCAAAACATGCAAACCTCTTGGGAATAGATTCAGGGGTCTGCAAGTAAGATCACTATTTTCTCGGGTTCAGAACGCTGCTGCATGTAAGCAAGAAACCAGGGGTATTCAGTCATTTTTGCCGTGTTTTTGGCCCGGCCCTTGGCTACCTCTCACAGGAACGATTTTTTCCTGTCTGCATTTATTTCGGGTATGTCAGATTAGCAGTCTAAAGCACCCGTGACTAAACCGGAAAATATGATTAATATGTGAAATTCATTTTTCCATCGGTGCTGTAGCCATGGTACTAGACCTCGGCACGCGAAAATAACAACTTCTCGGATTTTGCGGAATTCCTTGGTGCTTTTGCTGAAAACTTCGAGTTCACGGAAACACATCACGAGTCGTACCAGATGTTCAGCTTCTTAGCTGGCTGCTACCTGGTGAACCCGACGTCCTCACACACTCCATAAAGAGCGCCACTCGGTTTCGTGAGCTGTGGCTGTCTGTGAGGAGATGCAGCTGTCGGCGAGTGAAGTGCAAAAGTTCAGGTGGGGGTTGCTTTTGGCCTCACTTCGTGTCTTGCGAATTTCGACCAGCTTCAACTACGAGTACTGCAGCACAACTGGCGCTTTCTTCTGGCATGCTCCCCGGAGCTAAATCTCACGCAGCAGCCAGCCGGCCTACCCCGACTGACAGTTACTTCCTTTCCTCTGGGCTGTCTGGCCTAACCCAGAAGCCGCCTACCACACGCCTCGTGCGGATACCCTGGAAATAAGTTATGAGCCCCGATTTACGTAAGCACCGCAGAGCTGCGAGCGGTCACTATCGTCGATTAAACGAGTGGGTCATGGGTCACTGCATCCGTTTTGAACTTCTCTACAGAACGCTTACAATCATCTGAATCAAAACATCGGGAGCGACAGCTACACCGCAAGTATCTCGCGAACAGCACCAGGCCAAACTAAAGGTGTTTTGTATTCGTGACGGCTTTCCGGTACTCTAGTTTGCTTTGTTCCCTTGCCGTCTGACAAGTACGCCCAGCGCATATTTCAGCCCACATTAGCATTGAGTTTACTCTTACGTGTAGCACTACCCCTTAAATCGCTCTCACCCACTATTTTTCCGCTTCCCTTGCTTGATACCTCCGCCATCTCTGTATATGTCACTGTTTGACGCGTCCTTTGTGACTGCACAGCCCGCCACGACGCCGTAGGCGAAGATAATAGAGTATTCAGCCGTATCCTTAGTATCACGGGGTCCACCCACACATGAGTTGTACCATTATGTCACTAACCTGATGCACACACACGCGAGTCGTATCGTATTGTCACCGACCCAGAGTCGTACCGTGTTGCCACTGACTGATCCCGACAAACCAGCCACCCAGTCGAGCTGCACGCGTCGGAGGTATCAGACTCATCCCACGGTAGGGGTTGCACTTTTTGGGGTCAAACGTTCCTGACCGGTTGAGCTCCTTAAGTGACGATCTGCCGGTTGATATGATCATTTTACAAGTGCATTTGTTTTAGGACTGGCAGATAGAAATAAAAGTTGATCGGGTTGCGCGAACGAAAATCTTGGAAGTCATGTTTCGGGTGAGATATTGAGCTCCTCATTTCAGGAGTTCAGAAACTTACTGCTGCACCCCTACCGTGGGATGACTCATCAGGTTTTGGCTAAACTATTTTCTGAACGATGGGAATATCGCCGGAAGGTTATTCTTGGTTAGCAATATGTATGTTTTGGAATACCTAGGCCATGGGCTTGCTCATCGGGTTGCACTTCCAGTTTCCTCGTGATCAGTTGTGGGTAGAGGTATAGGGCATACAGTAATGTAGTAATGTAGTAATACTCAAGTGACGAGCCTCATAACATAAATATATGGCGTTATTATACTGATAATAGTACCGTAGGTGTGTCCTCCAGTGATAAGATAAGGAAGAAAACCCCCCTCATCTCAGCAGACCAGTATCGATCCACCGAATACCACGAATAGCCCCCCTACTCGGTGCGAGATACGACAGGTCCCGAACACCTTGTCACCCATTTGCTCGTAAGCGTATTATTGTCGAGGCACGAGAAAATAAGGTGTTTTACATGTACGGAAGAAGTTTAAGACTACAGAGCGTTGCCCAATAAGATCAACGCGGTTTATTACCTGTACTCGTACTGGCAAAACTAGAGAACAGGCATCTTGAACCAGTCTACTTGGTCGCTCCGCAAGCAGAGAAGCACTGTTAGCGAGGCAGGTTCGAGGTGCGATAGAGACTGGTTGATTTGCGTCGGTGGGTATGGTTCTGGTCTACGTCTGGTCTAGCTCGTCGAGTCTGCTGCTGCTGCTGCTGCTGCTGCCTGCTGCTGCTGTCGTTGCTGCTGTTGTAAAGAGCTGCGAAGTTTCGTGCTGCCGCTACTGTATGTACAGTACGCGACAGATGTTAATAATGTGATAATTAAGAATTTGAGGCTGAGATTTTTCGAAAAATTAGAATTTACAGCTAAGCATTTGTGCTGGAATCGAGGAGAAAATAAGAATTAGAACTTGGGGAATTACAAAGGATCGGCAGATAAGAATTTTCCACATTGCACTGCAGCCTAGATGAATAAGAAACTGCCCAGACACCCCCCAAGGCTAGACCAGGCTCCCAACGAAGCTGCCATTTCTCTCTAAAACCGACCTCACAAGTGACCGGATGTTATTTTCAAGATTTGTTTGAAACATTTGAAAATATTTCGCCGAAAAAATCCCGTCCCCTCTTTGAGCATGGAAATACCAAGTATTGCAGTGGGGAGGAAAAGTACGGGCAAGGGGTTGATGGGGAAAGTGATGGAGATGGCGGCGGGGAAGAAAAGGTTATGGAAGGGGGTAGAGGAAAACGCTCGCACCTCACAGGTATATATGTGAATGATACCTC
>JBBMKB010020119.1:4877-16983 GCA_037833945.1 Alaria marginata | reverse complement strand
GGAAAGAAAGACCAGGGGGGAGGCGGGCCTTCCCCCCCCCCCCCCCCAAGCGTGTGCAATTTTCTCCGCGTTCGTGATCAACCCGTCTTTCTCAGCAGCAGCTCATGGACAAATAAACAAATCACAAATCACATTTGGTTGGTACCACAAAGAAATAAAACACAACACACGCTCCCATCATCATGCTGATATCATTGCAATCCCGCTCCCCCGTCTCACACGTGTGCAATTCGCTCCACGTTCGCCATCAAACCCGTTTTTCTCATCAGCAAAAGGAGAATAAAACACAAGGAGAATAAAACAAAGCAGTACGAGCACAATAGGTTGGCACCAATCGAGAAACACGCAACAAACACTCTCATTACCAAGGGAGAAAACACAAGAGACACCCGTCATCATCATCATCATCATCATCATGCCGAATCTGCCGCTCTTAAACGCGGACATGCGTCGCGCGAAGGAGAGATGCCCCGCGTGCGCCAGGCTGCAGCTCCAGATAGAAAGCGGCCAGTACGTGCCCGGCGCGGACATCGACGGCGAGCTCCACGCGGTACCTCGCAGCGGGGGCAGCCGAGCGCGAGGGGCCACTACACCTCCGCCCAGCGACACGCCCGGCGAGATTGACAACGCTCTGGCTCAGCACGAGCGGCGGCCGGAGGAGATCATCTGCAACCATTGCCTGTGCTCCAATGCTGTTCA
This sequence comes from Alaria marginata, assembly GCA_037833945.1. NCBI lineage: Eukaryota > Phaeophyceae > Laminariales > Alariaceae > Alaria > Alaria marginata. The sequence continues at coordinate 16,284 of JBBMKB010020119.1, read as the reverse complement.
TGATGACACCGGTCCGAACGGGCAGCGGTGCTGCGGGGGGTGGAGGGGGGGTCCTCTCGAGAGATCATGTCACTGGTGCAGGGCGTCGGGCGAGTGCAAGGCGTGGAGCAAGTCGCGTGCCTGCCCTGTGAAAGGGACGGAGGCGGATTGCGCGGGGGGGGAGAGTGAGGAGGGGGAGTGCACGCATTGTACTTGCCCTTGCGCCGGCAAGAACCCGCACAAGTTCGACGATAAGTCTTCGTGGGTGGCCCAGTTGAGTGTGTACCGTCCGTGCGATGTCAGTAACAACTTCCCTATTTATAGCTGCTACGGACTCGGCCGCTCTGGACGGAAACGTATAGATATTCGTATTCATATATCGACTTGCAGACACTTCCGCCGTAGGTACGACTGCTGTAGGGGTACTGATGTTTATTCAGCCGTGATAGGCGTAATGGGACACAACAGTTGCGTTTGAGATCCATACAAAAACGTGTTCATAAACCTAAAATGGCTTGTACCGACTTCTACAGCAGTCACCATCATAGTACGTGATTTATTCCGTTGCTGGGTGGTATGTGCGGAAACGTACCTTGTCCCGGTGGTAACGCGCCATGCAAGGCGAATTCTACCTAGCCTTCACTTCAAGCCTCTGCCACCTCCTGACTCCTGATACTTTAATGGTGGAAGGTATGAAAGGGGCTTGCCATGCCTTTGCGTCGCCGTGGCTGCCGCATTGTCTTTTTGGTTTTTTCTGTACGTCTTCAACTTCTTCGAAACGACCCTGCTGGAAGCTCTCGCGAGGTCAACAGTACGCACGCAGCACTGTACAGCAGCCATGATAGCGTTTCAGCGTTTCTTTTGTTTTTGTTGCCGCTAGCCCGCGCTCGGCCGAGGGCTTGAACTGGTTGCTGTTTTCGCGCAACAATGCATGCTAGCGAAGAAGGTAACTAGTCGCGCTGCCGCCTTCTCGCTCCCCTTTCGCTCTCGGCACCGGCTATGTCGCAATCAGGTTGCTTTGCACGACAACAGGTCATGGTAACGGAAACGCGTGAAAGCTCCTTACCTTGCAGTTCTGACACCCGCAAGCCCGGGTTGCTTCGTGAGATCGATGATCTAATCGTCATTTGTATTGGTCAATTTTTTTCCCTCTGAAGTCCCGAAGCGTAATGTCTGACAAACTTTGCTCACCACCCCGCGCAACAACAGAAATGCCGAAGTTCAACGGGCGTGCGGCGTCTGCCTCGCGTGCTGGAGCGGCTGGTGCTTCCCATTGTCGGGCACCAAGCGCAAGTTGATCGGTGCCACCAGCGAGCCCGAGGAGCCCTTCGCGCGGCAGTGGAGGCCCGGCCGAGACGCCGACGTCTACGTCCTCACGGGGCTCTTCGACGAGCTCACAGGCCTGCTTCCCGAGTCGAGCTTCGCGTACACCGTCTTTGGACCCTCCTTGCGGTACTTCAAGAGCTTCATTGGCTCCATTGAGGCCAAGCACGCTCTCCGCGAGGCCGGGATAACGTGCGGGAAACGTAGCGCCGCGATTGGGGAGGCGTGGAGCGGTGGAGGGAGCCAGCACCCTCCGGAGAAGCCCGCCGGCGCGCGTAAGGTGGTGGCCGCGCCGCTTAGACGAGGGGCTGGGGCGGACAGACTCTTCTCCAGGCAGCACGGACGGCGCGATCATAACTGGCAGTGGGACATGCTTAAAAGCCCGTGGTCTTTGGGGATGATGCAGAAAGGGCGGTTGGCGATAGGGGTTTCCGAGACGGAGGCGGATGAGTTTGAGGAGGCCGGGATTATCGCTTTCCCCGGGCATGTGGTTAAGCACAAGGACACGGTGAAGAATGGAGGGTATGGGAAGACGATCGGGACTATCGTGCTGAGGTCGCCCGATTCGGCTTTCGTCTGTCTGCAAGTGCAGGGGGACCTGCTTTCTAAAGCTGTGGACAGGGCGGAGGAGTTGGGGTTGGAGTTGCCGCCCAAGTTCGAGCAGAGGGGGCGGTTTAAGTTCGCGATTAACGAGCTAGACGCCTGGGCGATGGTCGGCGGGGCGGCGAGGAACGACGCGGAGCATGCCGTGGTGTGCGGGAGGGGCACCATTCCGGTTGGAGAGCCGGGTGAGAGGTTTGTTAGAGTCGCTTTTAACATGAGGTGGGGTTGGCAAGACGACCGGAAGGTGTGATTATGAATAGACTAGAATAAAGTGGACTCAGCAACCATCTTCGAATTTTCGCTTCAGACTTCTGTGACCGATTTGTTCACGAGTACCTCGAGGGATAACCAAAGAGTAAACTCTTAAGAAGAGGTGGAAGGCTGAGTGCCTTGTCAAGTTTATATTTTGGAATGTCAATAGTGTTATCATTGAAATCATCAAACGGGGGGGGAGGACGCGCGCGCTCGCGGGTGGCCTGAAAATATGTCCTCGCTGTTCTTGCGGCACCGCGGGCGACGGAAGTAGGCGTGCGGCTGCGAGTTGCGAGGGCTGCTGGGGAGCGTAGGTTTTGAGTCGCGGCATGCTTGCGTGCCTGAGGATGTCGCCGCGTCGTTCTGTTTGCCGCAGTACAAGGGAGAAAGTGTAAATGTAGAATCTGGGCTGTTGTCGTTTCGTTTTTGATTGTCTGCATGTCGGTAGGGTGGGAGAAGCTGCGAAGAACAACGTTTTTGCACCCGTGTTTTTGTTCCATCTGCCAAAACGAATCGCTTGTTCGCTCTGTGTTTGTTTTTGTTTTGCTTTGTATTATTAATAAATAGCATCTTTTGTCGGGTTAGGTGAAATTTTGTTTTGTTTAGTGTCTTGCCGTAATCTAGCTTTCTATATGCTAGTCGCATCTTGGACGTACATATGTCGGCCTTAGTTAATGCGCCGAGGGTTTGGAGATTTCCCGCGGTCCCCCTTATGCTTTGCCTGCTGTTAGCGTTTGGTGCACGTTTGATCCCCGGAACATACACTATTATACCTGGTAAGCAACAGGGCACGAGGTTTATCTGTGTCGCGATCGGACTCGTTGTTGTGGTGAAAGGGGTATAAGTGTTTCGTGCGCGTGCTGCGTGTATCGAGGTCTACAGCTAAATCCTGAAGCAAACTAGTTGCACAGGTCAAGAATGTTTGTTTCTTATATGCCGTATTGCGTTAAAGCATCAAGCCCGGACCACGCCGAGTGCTGTATGCGTGGTGAACGGTTGTATCTGTGTCCGAATCGGTGTGTCGGGCGTTACGCTTTCGCCGCCGGATTTCCGTGCGCATGCTGTGTTTATTGGTGACTGCGGCAAAATCCTGAAGCAAACTAGTTGCATAAGTCAATATTTTTTGTTTCTTAAGAGCCTTATTGCGTTATAGCGTCAAAAGCCCGGACCGCGTCAAGTACTGTATACGTAGTGAACCTTAGTAGCTATGTCCAAATCGGATTGCACAGGTCAATATGTTTTGCTTCTTAAGGGCTTTATTGCGTTAATAGTGTCAAGCCCGGACCACGCCGAGTACTGTATACGTGGTGAACGGTTGTATCTGTGTCCGAATCAAGTTGTCGAGCGTTAAGCTGTCGCCGCGGGGTTTTCGTGTGCATGCTGTTGTGCATCAGGGACTACGGCAAAATTCTGAAGCAAACTAGTTGCACAGGTCATTTTTGTTTTGTTTCTTAAGGGCCGCATTGCGTTAAGGCGTCAAGCCCGGGCCACTTGAGTACTGTATGCGAAAAGAAGGGTCAATATTTGTTGCTGCCAAGGTCGTATTGCGTTAAAGCGTCATGTCCGGACCGCGTCGAGTGCTGTAGCCGCGTGAACGGTAGTATCTGTGCCCGAATCGGACTTATCTGTGCCCGAATCGAATTTTTCTGTGTCCGAATGAGATTTATCTGTGTCCGAATCGGATACATCTGTGTCCGAATGATATTTATCTGTGTCCGAATCGGATATATCTGTGTCCGAATGGGATATATCTGCGTCCGAATCGGATGTATCTTCGATTCAGATGTATCTGTGTCCGAATCGGATTGTCGGGCGTTAAGCTTTTGCCGTTGATGTGGCTCTGCTTGTTTTATTTTTGTATTTTTGCTAATCGACCTATCGGCCGTGTGGCTTGTAGTGACACGTCAGAACTTCCGTCGTCGAGCTCGCCGAGTCGGAGTACGTACGTACGAGAACGACTTTCAGTCTTGCTCGTAGGTCGTTGGCAGAAGGGTAGTTAATTTTAGTAATTTTAGAAGTCGCCGTCGGAGGCGGATTTTTGAGTCGGTACAAGTCGCTGTAAGAAGGAATTTTGGGTCGGAGGTCAGCTGATTCGGAGGAGCCCCGTCCCCAAACGTACGTGTCAACGAAATATGGCGGGGGGGGGGCGTGTTTTAGCTTTGAAAGCTTACACGCACGCGCTACGTAGCGTGCTTTCATCAGCGCTTCATAAACAAACATGGTTTTCGGTATTTCTCCGAGGTATATACGTCAAGCGGAAAAAGGGCTATTATCGTACGTTGGGACCCTGGGTCAGAGTACGCACTGGACTTACGGGACGATTAAATAATATTGATAAAAATAATCGTACAATTTTTTGACGACGACTCCGGTTGACAAGTTCGGCCACGTTCTCGGAGCACTGGCCACTTAGTTTTTTTACTGATGAGGATCGCTTGCCGCGAAGTACGTGCTCCATGACTGCGCAAGAGTCTCTTCCAGTATCGCTATCGCTGGAGCTCTACGTATGGCTGTGACTTGTGGTCGTCAGGGGACGTCCAAGGTACATCCCCGGGTTTCATACATAATAGGTGTATTGATATGGATATTGCGACGGGTAGAACTGGTTATGGTGCTGCTGTAGAACATCGCACGCAACTCACAGCTCACAGCGCTCGCTCAGGGTTAGCTTTCTCTAACATGATTACGCCTCACTCTCTTATGAGTTGTTTCACGTGGGTGATCACCGAGCCCGGGTGCTACAGCGATGCTGGCGCTAAGCTGAGTGGTTATCCACGCCTGTAGACTTATGACTCGACTGTGTCAACCAATATTTAGGGTCGGCAGCAGACGAAAAGTATTTTTCTGTCGGCGGTCATTTACGCCATATGATACAACGCTCTATGCCATCTCCTCCTTAAATGTAGCGCCCACTGGTAAGGCAGTCGAGAGCCTCGACCCAACACCGTTCGTTAGCGCTTTTCTCCGCTGTATACTAGTCTCTCCTGCTTCTCCGTCATCACCAGTACATGGAGGAAAAAAAAAGACAAAACTCGGCCGGCTTTCGGGGCAGAGCTTGAAAACGAAAGAACTGGTATCATCGACCGGCTTTTGGAGCAGAGCTTGCTGCTCTTTTTTTTTCTCGACCTGCACTGACCCTGTCCCCCGGGTCCGTGGCGAGAGGAGTCGGACGTCATACGCACTTCGTGCTGCACTCATTTCTTCCAGCAGAAGCGCTTGGATCGCGCGCAGTTTGCGGCCACCAACGGTGGTTTCCCTTGCCTCCTCCTGTCCGAAGCGAGGGCCTCCTGTTGCCATGCGGGTATGGCCTATCCGCCCCGGCGCGTTTTTTGTGCCTCGGGCGTTCGCGTTTACGTAGCAGGAGTGACTTTTCCCAGTTAGTACCCTACCCTTGCCGTTGCCCCGTCCGTCGGAGGATGAAAAAAGACGAGAGTTCTTGCTGTCGGTCGACCGCCCGCGTTACCCTTGAACGGCCCATCCTCTACCTCTTCGACATGTTCGGTGTTCGGCGACCGGTGGTGACGTCGCTGGGGTTGGTGCTGGGCGGCCGCTTGGAGGCTGGTTGGTGGTGGCAGGGGTGCGCGGTGTTTAGCGTTGCGTTCCTCGTTGTCGTTGCGGTTGCTTTTGTTCGTGAGGCGGGGCGGCCATCTTGACGCGGTACGATTGCCGTCGCTCCAGCCAGTAAGCGCCGGCGTCCGGTCCGGGAGAAATGACCTTGAAACATTTAGTGTCATGTTTCGGCAAGGGGGGGGAGCGGGCGCGCGTACGAAATGCTGTGGTGGCTTTGTAAAATCGACCGTGGCTGGACTAGGGATACGGCACGCTCTATGTCGGGTGACCACAAACATATTGGCATCTGGAGAAATAACCTTGAGCAGTTTGTGTCATGTTTTGGGATAGAGGGAAGTTGATGCGCGTACGAGATGCTGTCGTGGCATTGAAAAATCGACCGTGATTTGCCTAGGGATGCGGCATACTTTTATGTAGGGGGACCAAAAACATATGGGCGTTTGGAGAAATAACCTTGAACACTTAGTTACAAATGGTTCGGCACGCAGGGAAGTTGACGTGCGTACGAGATGCTCTAGTGGCATTGAAAAATTGACCGTGATTCGACAGCTAACCTATCGTAGCCTTGCCAAGCGCTAAGCGTATTATGGTGTGTAGGTTGCTAGGATATGAATACTTCGTACTCTCTGGGGGAAAGACAACCAACGTGATGCTGATACTGTGTGAGAGTCGCTTCGGGTGATGCTCATATCAAGGAGCAAGAAGCAGTTTTGTCTCGTTTCGTCTTTGCCAAAACGATTATCATTCGGCCACTCCCAGAACGAAAGCAATCAGCTACGGACGCCCGAAATGGTGTTCAATTTTTGTCTTCGGGGCATGCTTATCGAAGCAAACTTTGTCGAAAAATTCCAAAAATTCCAACAACAACAACAACAACAAAAAGTTGATTTCCGAATAAATGCCAGAAAGTCTGGAAACTTCGAAAGCTAAGGTTTCCATCTTCGTTGCACTCTCTGTTCAAATTCAATTTTTATGACAGAACGCCTCCGTATTTCGATACAAATTTCCTAAATATATACCAGGTACCTGGTATTTTTTTTTAATGTTTTTTTTGGACAAATAAGGCTTCGATAAGAATGACCCTTACCCGTGGCTTGTATCCGGGCATGAAGTAGCCCGCCCTATCCATTGCCGCGCGGCGGTGGAACTCGAGATTTGGAAACGCCGGATCAATATAGGTGACCGTTTCGGATACCAGCGCGCTAAGCCCTCGATTGCTCCCTCCAGTCAACCCCGGCAAATCCTGCACATTGTTACATGAAGGGTGATGAGGGGGGGAGGGGCGGGGGTGAAATCATTTCATGCATAGCCGTAGTCGTATGACCATTGACCCTCGCATCCCAACAATGCCGGGACGAAGCACGTCGGGTTTTCACCGAAGGGGGGGGCGGGGGGGGGGGTACGAATTTCATGCATGGCCGTATATTCGAATGACCATAGACGATTTAGGGTGATAAGGAGACAATTTATGAGCAACTTCGTCTTTGCGCACACGTGGTGAGGATTTTTGTTCGACGTGTTTGCATCCACAGGAAAAAATTATGCACAGGATGGCACAAAGTTGGATGACGGGGAGGTTTACATGACGAATTTCGTCTTTGCGCATTGATGGTGATGCAATTTTCGTCGTGTATTTGCATGCAGGTTTAGGTTTAAGAGATCTAGGAGCGTATTCCCTTTAGAACCGCACCCTCGTTTGCGAGGCAAAATACTTGGAATTAGTGTGGGACCCTTTTTTCAGTTGTAAAAACGCTAAAGGCACATTTGCTGTCGTGTTGTGGGTCGATACCCTCTACCTAACGCATGATGTTCCATTCCGTGGGAGCTCTTGTGTGCATACAGGTTGGCGATTAACAGCGAAAGGCTTAGGAAGAGCGAAGAAGAAGATACGTAGCCGAGGCAAACAAATATCCTAGCCAAGCAGCTCTGTCGTCCGCTGCTACAGAGCGAGCTGGATACCGACAACCGCTAACACTATGACCGGAAGCGAAGTCAAACAGCCAAGCATCCCATTACAGTCAAGCAGCTTTGCCGTCCACTGCTGCAGAGCGAACTACAGTCAACCTCAAACACTATGACCGGGAGTGAAACCGACGAGGCAAACATGCCATTACAGCCAAGCACCTGTGCCGTCCGCTGTTGCCAGAGCAAGCTACCGATCACCGCTAGTATTAACACCGTGATCTTGCCTTGAGGTGGTCCATATTGAACGGGTCGGCCATCACGGAATTGTTGACCTCGTTTGGATCTGGCAGCGTTGGTACCTGGCGGGAGATACGCGATAAGGGTTGGGGTCAAAAGCGCAAATAAACGAGAATGCCTACATTTTGTTGCGCATTGCACCCCTGTCTCTATCTCTCTCGTACCATAACGACAAACACACAACTCTTAGGAAACAGTGCGCGGTCTCCATCACCCCGCACACAATATATACGAGAATATCCACAAGTTATTGCGGACGGTTGACGCGGAAGGAGCCGTTATGCCATGGGCTCTAATGAAAGCCCCCCTCGTGCACGCGATGTCTGCCTGGTCAGTGAAAACCCGACGTGCTCCTTCCTGACATTGTAGGGATGCGAGGGTCTATGCTATGCATGAAATGAGTACACCCCCCCCCTCGCGCAGCCGCCATGATATTGTTGCTATTTTTTATGGCAGTGGAATTGCAGCTAGACAAGCTACGCGGCATCCCCTGCTTGTGCTGGGACGCGGGGTCTGCGCGGTGTCGTCACCTTGACGGGGTCAAATTGTAGTAAACTACCGGTCCTGGATATTCTAGGGATGACAACAACCAAACGCCGTGCCAAAATTGTAGGTCCTCCGAATCGCAACAGATCACCGGTCGATACTGGCCCTAGAAAAATAACAACAACAACAACAACAACAACAATAACAAAAATTCCCCCAAGATGCATTCCGTCCATTTTTTCCACCCAACCTTGCGTTGGCTCGTCGCTGGTCGCTTTCTCGGGTCTGCCGAAGCACCTCTCCCCCCGTCTCCCTGCCGGCCACCTGCACTAGCGTTGTGGTCGTCTTTGTCCCTTTCGTCTTCTGCGGCGACGGTCGTTCTACTTTCGACGTTGCAGGGAGTAGGGGTCATCAGGGGATCACTAACGACCCCAGTAGCTCCGTCGCTGACAGCGCCGCCACCCTCGTTTCTCTCAAGGGGCTCCGATAACTGACCAGACGGTTGACATCCCGATGGTGGACGACATCTTTGCTGGGAGTTGCTTCCGTAACTCTCGCGGTGACGACATTCGGTAGTGCCTTCGTTCGCGCTCACCCCCCCCTCCCCGCATCGATCAACTCCGTTAGCGTCGTCAACCCTATCCAGCGGACCACCTTCCGAGCGGTCTTGACGGTGGTCACCGTCCGACGAGAGCTTACTGGCGCAGCCATCACCGCTCACAGGGTTGCTCCCAGCGGTGTCCCAGCAGCTCTCCTCCTTCTGTCCCCCCCCGTGGTCCTCCGATTGCGCTTCGCGGTTGACGTTACCGTAGCCTCCACTAGCAGCGGTAGGGGTTTCGTCCTCTGAGACGTCCGGCACGGGTAGGGCCACACGGAGCTTGTCGAGGGTATTGTTGCGCCGAGATCTGCTCGGACGGGGGTTGTACTCCGTCATGAGAGCGTCCAGCTTTTGTTTCCGTTCCACATTTTTTTTTACGGATTGGGGTCGGGGAAAGGGGAGGGGGGGAGGTGTGCCCATTTGTGTTTCATATCGTTCATATCGTATCGGAAAATCCGATAAATCGGAAGTTGGATCGGTAGTATAGATCGGAAACACAAACGGTAGCGATACAGCTTTGTCCGGTACGTACCGTACTCTACCGCAAACAAGCGTGGAAAAGACGGAAAAAAACATCCGAATAAAGTCAGGGCGGCAAAAATACACTAGAATGCTGCGCATGAATCCCATTCGATGATTCAAAAGGGGAAAAGTGTTCGAAAAAAATGGTGACGATTGCAGCATCGGCCACGCGAGACAGCCCGCATCGTTGCGGCTATCCTATCCGAAGTGCAACGGAAGGGAAGGGGGTGCACGACACGCGCGCAAAACAGCTATACTACTTGTATGCGTTGTATGCGTTGTATGCGTGTTACAAGTGTTGTTGCACTGTGCCTTGTTCCTCTTAGGTTAACAAGACCGCACCTGTCGCTTTTTAGGTCGCTATACTTTATTCAATCAAGTCCCAAAGGATTTTTGAACGTTATTATTATGTGTTTCCTCTCCCAAAATTGACTTTTGAGTGAACCGAAGGTGCAACTCAATCAACAAACCCATGGACCCAGGTAGGTGTCGTACCAAAAAATGACACCGCAAAACAAAAGCACTTTTCCGACAATTTTGGGTTTAAGAAGGCCCGTCAGTCGTGAAAAGAGTTTAGCCAAAAAGTGCTACACTTATAGTAGTATCGTTACAGCACGCATCCAGCGCCTTGCATCTTGGGTGAGCGAATGCCAACGAAGCGAATGATGAGTGCATAAACTCTTGTATGGTATGAGGCCATCAAACGGCCAAGTAAGCACGCCAGACCCCCACATGTCCACCCTCCCCCCTCTGCTTGCCCCCCGTTTTGTACGTACTGCAGGTAAATAAATGTCGGGCATGTTTCCGCGCCTGTCCTGTGTAACAGTGTGGCCCACCAGCGATAAATACCTAATCTGGGCACGTGCTACGACAAGTAACTGTTTCATGTATAGCACTTCCCGCTAGACTATATAGTCACAGTGTAGTCACAGTGACTCTGTGGCCTGTTGTGGATAGTATTCTTGTCCTGTGGCGAGGGGAGATTAATCAATGCGGAGATCAATCAATGCTGGCGAGATTGGTGCTACGAGCTCCAAAAGCAGATATTTTGTCAGTTGTATAGCACTACCCGCTAGACCACATCGTCACAGTAGCAGTGCCTCTGTCTGTGGCCTATAGTGGATAGTATACTTGTCCTGTGGCGAGGGGAGGCCCTCAAAGATGAATGCTGGCGAGATTCAGTGCTACGAGCTCAAAAACATGTATTTTGTGAGTTGTATACCGCTATCCACTATTACGGGGGACCATAGTAAATAGACCCAAATATTGCTCGTAAAAATGGGTGAACATATAGGTTTTTGTGCACACCGTAGGTCCTATTTACTATTTATTACGGTCCCCCGAAATAGACCACAGAGTCACAGTAGCGGATAGTGCTGTTAATATATGCCTGCGTAACAGTAGCACTTGTTTGGCCAAATTATTCCTGATCGACGGGACTCTGCACCTGAGGAGCTTCGCGCCAAATATCGTTTTATGATTTCACGTTATTCTTCGTCGTGTGCCTATACCTAGGCCGTGGGTTTTTTCATCGGGTTGAACTTTCAAGTTTCACTCCAAAAAAACGAAAAATCATTTTTTTTGGTGAGAAATACATCTCATCATCAAGTGAGGAGAGCCCCAGAAAAAAATAACATGCACCCCCTACCGAAGCATGCGCTTCTGAGCAAGGCTATCCTATAGGGTTTAGTATAGAACTTACCGCTGAACACGGTGGGCACAGGCTGTTCTATAGGGTTTAGTATAGAGCTTGCCGCTGAACATGGTTTCTTAATCTAAGTTTATTAGCGTCCCTCCATAACGAGCCTAACGTTTGTGTTGGGTTATTTTCCTTGTTCGTGGGCCTATACTGCTGTGGTGTGCCGTCTCTAC
>JBBMKB010020008.1:0-16991 GCA_037833945.1 Alaria marginata | reverse complement strand
GCTTGGCTGGTGTATGAAGGTCAACGAAAACACGTTTCAGGCCCAACAGCGGGCGACAGTGGTGAAGAATGGGTCGACTGTACCGACCGTGAGTGGTGATGGCTCTTAATACTAACTGTGTATCTCTTTCGTGTTAAACCCATATCTATACATATATTCTGTATTTGTAACTGTCATTGAGACAAAGTGTGGTGCATGTTTCGTTCTCATATATTATAGGACTAGTACACACGCCCCTTCACGGGGGCACCGCACGCCAAACCTAGCAACATGATAAACTCGAATGCCACCACTCACTCACATTCACTGCGTACACTCATACTTCACGGCGCCTCTCTCGTGCTTTGCGATGAGACGTACTGTAGGTACTATATCGACTATCGCTGTCGGGCTCGAAGTGCTTCGGAAAATCAAAATGAAAAAGGGTACGGTAGAAGGGCTCCCGCATGTCCTCTCCCGTGTTTAATCCCGTCACGCGTGTCTATCCGTACCTCAAGTAACACGTGCTCGATAACATTGTGTTGCCGCAGGCGCAACAATTCATTCCATGCGGATGCCTATCGCAAACATGACTAAAATGATGAGGCAGCAACTTGATTATACGAGTTGCTCTGAGTCGCTGAAAAATGGAGTCCCCCCTGACGTAGCCTTGATCGAAGCATGCTCTCAAATAGTTAGACCATCATAAACGTTGGTCATCCCACGGTAGGGGTGCAGCTATAAGTGTTTGAGTTCCTGACATTAGGAGCTAAACATCTAACCCGAAATATGACTTCCACGATTTTTGCGCTCGCAACCCGATCAACACTTGTATCCGCTAGTCCTTAAACCAAATCCCCCCGTAAAGATGATTATACCAACCGGTAGTTCCTCGTTAAAGGAGCTTAACCGGTCAGGAACGTTTGACCGCAAAAAATGCAACCCCTATCGTGGGACGAGGCATATCCTATTTGATCAATGCCTCGTAACAAACAGTAAACAATCTATTGAACACCTGACTTCACAACCGTTAACCCCCCTCTCGTGCAGATTATGCTCGGAACAGTCCTCAACCCGAGGCAGACGAACAGTATGGCGCATCCCCAGTACGAGATTATTTGCAAATCAGAAAAACCGTCTCAACGACAGTAGGAGGCTCGAATGAGCAAAGGCCAGACGCAGGTGAGCATGTTGGAACCTAAGGGAGGACTGTCCCTTTACACACCGATTTTGAGTGAAGCACAAGGCCGACCGCGCTAATGGCCCATATCTGATACTGTAGCGCAACCTGCCGCCGCTGTTGCTCGGGTCGTTGATGTATCGTCAGCACTACTGTCCAGCCAGGAAATGTTCCACAGTTTGTGTGTTAGTTCGATGAGGCATTTGTCCAGATAAATGTGTTAGATCGGATACAAGCAACACACACCCTAGTAACGGATATTACCCGATGCACCGTCGATCGGTCGTTTGAATTCTCGAACTATAGCACTGTCACTGCCCCCCTCGGAGACAACACGCCTAGTCACCGATGCCCCGCCTCCACCACGTGCGTCTTAAACAACAGAAGAAAACGCGCGAAAAGAAAAAGCATCCCAGGAGCTCAGGACTTCACGAAGGGATGACGACCGAAGGTAAGAACGACACTCGGCCGCCAAGCCTCAACCAAAATGTACGGTCTCAACAACCATACCCTGGCATTTCGTCTCGATACATCCTTAAAGACGTTAGAGAGGTAAAAATGGCGATAGAGTACACCGTGAATCCAGCATCGGTCACACGAAGCCCTTGGGCCATTAATGTGTATCACTGGGAGTGTATAGTCGGAGTGCATCGTATACATGGAAGGGCACGACACTTCCGTAGCATAGCCATGCTTATACTGCTGCAAAGCGCTTCCAATCGTAGACAGACTCTTTATGAGCTTGCATTCGTCGTTTATTGAATCACTACTCTGCATCATAATTGGTAGAACAGAGGAAGGCCAATACGTATGCACACGAAGCCCGTAGATTACTTTACCTGGTATTTCCACACCAAATATGCAGCAGTTCAGTAGCAGACACTTATTACGAGAGGGATACAGCACCACGTTTTGGCGAAAACAATGTGATTTTCGTTTCTACTACACTGAGGATATCCCGTACGTTTCAATTCGATGCATACAGGCGCAACTGACGAGAAAGAAGTAACAAAAAAATTGTCTTGTGCCGCATATTTCCCTATTATGATAGACGTATTCTACGATAGAGGTGCAACATTTTGTTTCTAAAGCTACTCACTTGAGGAGCTCTACGCCTCACCGTAAAACTATTTTTTACCAGACTGAAAGTGCAATCCCATTACCAAATCCGTGACCCATCCATAAAAAAAGCATGTGGCGAAAGTAGAATGACATTCTTACAAACGATTCTTGGTTAAGGAGCCCCAACATCCACAAAATTCAAACGCCAAAACGTGCTATCGTAGAACGCATCAAAAGTGTAAGTCCAATCGTTCGAACTACGTCGGACATACCCCTGCGTGATGGCTGCACCTCATCTCCGTTCGGACGAGCTTCAGTAGTTGCCAGGTACTGCATGGTCGACCCCTACACCCTCCACCCCCCCCTCCCCTGGGTTTTTCAAACAACATCAAGAACTGGAACGTAGTAAGTTGTACTCGAGATGTCGAGTCCCATCTATGCAAATATTCATCGTATGGTACACCAATTCGGCCGTTCTTCCCTCTTGTTCGTGACATTTCCTTTTCGCCACCAGTCTTGCCAGCGTTGAGGAGATCAACGGTCGCAATGGAAGCTTAGTGGTCGGGGATATCAGAGCAAACCGACAAATTGACAGCCTTGTGTACGCCCCAAACTCGACGTGCGATGGTCTGTGGCTGACGTGGCCAGCAATGCAAGAGAGGGCAATCGCTGCCGGCACTGTGCTGATCTTCGATGTATACACATCAGTGGGAAACCTCTTCATTACCTTCGGGATCATGATGAAGGTGATAAGTCGTAATTTGTTTGCGGTTTCTTCCAGACAAGTGCTGCGACAGGGATACTAATAATTTCCGACAGCAGGATTGTGCGGATGTATTCTCGGAAGCAAACACCAATTCCAAACCGCCTTTTTATAGCCGGTTGAACCGATTACACAGCTACCATGAGACGTACCGTGGAATGGTCGGACCCATCGGCCGTCGCATGGCTCGATCAATCGCACGCATAACGTCCCACGGGCCGACCCACAGAATGTCCTACGGCACGTGTGACGCCCCATAGGCTGACGCATGGGACGACCCATGGCCTGACCCATCACACGCGAGACGTCCCGTTGGTCGTCCCATGCGACGAGTATCGCCCAATAAGCGGACCCATGGCACGCCTTATGGCTCAGAAAATGCCTCAGACTATTACAACCGAATGTATTACAAGCGGGCACCCTCTGTACCGGTATCAAAGTACACCGCAAAAATCTCCATTTCGTGGTAGACGGTTTCGTATTTTTGGCTTTTTGGTTTTTTGCATGTGGAAACGTATACCGACGTTGAGACTTTTCAGAAGTGCCGCTCGATGAACAACCGCATAGTATAGGCAAAATTTACCTGGTAAGCAATATAGGGTTCGAGAAAGAGGACATGTGATTGCGCATACGCAGTGTATATTGAGTTATCTCCTCAGCTAAGGAACCCCGTTGTTCAGAAAAATCGATTGTCATTGGGACTACACTCGGCAGCGACACAGCCTTGTTTCAACGACTGCGAGGGTAAGGACCTGTTAGAAGAGTAACACACGGGAGGTTAGCTGCTCCGTTGAGGAGCATTGTCCGTCGGGAATGAGGCGGCCTTACGTTACCCCTATCGCAAAGCGTGTCCGTATAAATATACCTCTCTTTGCGTGCCCAGACCAACCAATTTTGTTCGTCATCCGCGTCAAATCTTGTCGAACGCAGTTTGCCCGTCTGATGGGTCTCGGCTTGATTCTGAGGTCGACCAAGTTCCCAGGGTTTCGAGAAGCACTTAACCCTGGCGAGATTAATTGGGACCTTGACGCTGACCCGTTCATGCAGCAGATGGGTGATCCAAACAGAGGTGTGTAGATGATTGAGGCCCCTCACGCGTGCTGCGAAAGGTGTCAAAACATTTTGGCGACAACGTTTCTGACTGTCGGGGCTCCTCAAGCTGAGGAACCACCCAACCAGCAGAGTATGAAGTGTGTTTTACGATAGCACTCGTTGAAAACCAGGTACATGGCGTTGTCCATTAATTGTACCTCTTATTGGCGTCAATGTTAGTGTCTGGGGGAGGTGTACAGCTCCTCGAGTGGAGAGCTTCAGAACAGCTTGGAGGACCCCAACCATAGCATGTTTCCTATTTTGCTCTTTGTTTGCTCAAGCGGATATTATTCAAGGTGCCATTAATCTTGCGTACCAATGTCAGACCGCCCCCTAGCACATCCAAAGTAGTGTGTGTCCAGAACGAGGGTGCAGCGCTTAAGGGTCGAGTGGCCAAACCCGTCAAGCGCTTGAAATTGCGTGCGGAGATTGTGCTCTTTAATACTGACAAGCGGTTTCGCTGTGATCGTGTATTGCTCTCTTTCTCATATAGGCGTCCTAGACTTGAAGCTCAATTTGCTGCAATCTGTGTATACGGTATCGCGTTTCGAGTGATCTTGGCGTTCAACATGCAAACCGTCATTCTGGACCTGATCGGATGTGGTTGCTTTGGAAGGTGCTAATGCTACGGGTCTTCATTATATGAAGTTTCATGACTTTGCCATGGTTCTTTCAAACTCCCAACTGGGATTACTGGCCTTGACGCTCGACATCGACGAAACAAGCACGGAAGCTCTGGCCACGCATTTCCACGAGGAGCTTCCAAGTCGCTTTATGCTGTTCATGGGTAAGGTTATGCAGAAGCCTCTACTGAAACACCCGGCGCTCAGGACTCAACCGTGTGCATGGAACATGCTCCTGAGGCGCAGGTTTGTGGCGTTCAAAATCGTTCAAGGACATTGTTTAATGGCCGTTCTTTTTATTTATTTATCAGATAAATATGTTTTCACAGTTTTCGGTACCATATACGATGCACATCCACGCCAGATGTACGTTTTGTTCTGCTCATGCCATGTTACTCTTATAATAGCTGGAACGCGAGCTAGGATAGAGTTAGCTATTTTCGGCTAGAACAATTGTTGAACGACGGGGCCCCTTAAGCCCGTATCGTCGACATGCCATTCCTATTTACCAACCAATTCCGGTGCAAACCTAGGTCATGGCATCGTTCATCGGGTTGCTTTTCAATTATGTTTCGATTGTTGATAAACCTGAGCCGGATCTTTGGATTACTTCACCCTGGGTTTAATTTGGCATAGCGTACCTGGCTGGACAGCGATCTAGGGCATCGCGAAATTCATCATAAACAGCATATGCTCGGATTTGTGGTCGTCATCTGCCATGACCTTGTGGAGACGGACGAAATAAGATGGCGGGAGCGGTCGATGTTGGCTTTTCATGCTAGCTCACGACATGTACTTTTCAACATATATTTCCGACAACCTAGCGTAGATATGTTCGTAGATACTCCTCTGTCAAGTGGGTACATCAGTCCTTCCCATCAATGTAATAATTAGAAGTATGGACAAACAGACCAGCCGGTGGAGTAGTTTCAACAAGTACTGCTGCTGTGCGTATGCATATCGTCTGTATCGGTAGACATGACGAATTGCGCTATGTGACCCCCCTGTCTTGCGATGACCTGTGGCTGCCTTGATGTGCTGCGATTCTCTGTGCTCATACCAGCATACATGTACTTGTGGACGGTAATATAAGAGTCGTTCAAAGCATAAATATACTGACCTCAAACGTCGAACAGTCATATTTTAGATCACAGACCTTTGGATAATCGGGCCTGCGCTGTCCCTTATTAGGTTTCCGCACACTCGTACGTATTTGTGTTTTTTGCGGAAAAAAACTTTTTTTTTCTCTCTAGGTTTCTCTTTTGAATTACTTTGGTTCTTGAGCCGAGCTGAAGTAGATACTGCGGTTGCTCTATTATTGGGATTCGATATTTCGGCCGACGCTGAAGCTGCCACCCTACGTCTATGTACTATCAATACGACTAGCACTGCTGATTCTGCTCCGTGTGGCTACTGCCGCTCCTGCTGCTCCATGTGGCTGCTGCTGCTGCTGCTGCCGCTGCTGCACGTGCGCAATACGTCGTACGGTATTGCCGGCAGTTGGTTGGACGTCCTGCCCGCTGCTGTTGTTGTTGGTTGTACTCTTGCTATTCTGCTGCGGCGGCTGCTGCTGCGACACAACATCATACCTGGTATGACTATATGCCAGGGTGTGATTGTTTATATAGAGCGTGCGCAGCCGTTGATAGTACCAGATGTCCGTTCAAATATCACATCAAGACACAGATAGATAACAGGCAATAACCTGTACTTCTGGCACTTATAACGATCTCCCCCATTAAGCTATGATAGGAAGCCAATAATCGGACAATTGCCAACGACGTATATGGCATGCAGTGCATGATAACCCGTTGATCTCTTCAGTTTCAAAATATGGGCGGAGGCGCCAGCCCTGATCTCTATTATATGTTTGAAAGAAAGGGTACAGTAGGTTCTTGACAATTGACGGATGATGGATTGTTTTTGTTTTAGAGGAGAAGATACGTCATCGTAGATTGTCTGACTCGCTGCTGGAAACGAAAGTGTAGCATCCGATCTCTGGAATTCGCGCCTCTGGTAAAACGTGGTTTCCCGCTTGAGGTTGGACAGCACATATATTGCCTACTTGATTCGACAAACGCTTGTTCCGAAATGACCGACTAGGTTGTCATCGGCTCTTGTCACGAAAGGCTCGCTTGAGACGGAGTTTCTGGCTATAGTTACCTGTCTTCTGCCCTCCACGGCGATCGTTCGTCACCCACGGTATGGTCCAATGTCCACCCCAAGCTTTGACTCCGGACATTCAGTACACCAGTGCTCTCCCCATACATCATACAATGCATTACTGTACATATTTGGGAATCATGAACTTACCCAAGCACGCTGCACTCGTGTATTATGTCGTCCTCGCCGACATTGCAGTCCCTCAATGATGGCTAGTTTGGATCAACACAGCCCTTGGACTATGGGGAGCGACGCATCAGGGGACCCTCCTCAACCTTTGGAGTATATCGCCTGGCATATTCGAACTTCTGACGGCGAAACGGCCACGTCATACAAGCCAGCGGTCCATCGTTACGTGATTCAAGAGCCGTCGTCAGATGTGTGCCCTACGTACCTGAAGGCAATGGAGGATGCCCTACACATTACCGAGACATGTCACCCGTCACTCCCATCTCATGTGGCGGAGGTATCGGTGTACATTTCGTCCAACAGGTGATGCTGGCGCTATGAACGCACTGCATTGCTATACGTGTATACACCTTTATCAATCGGGCGCCGATGCTAGGGCCGTGGTTGGGTTGCTGCGCCGCTTTGCTCAACACATGTTGGTACGATGACACGACCTTTGTGGAATCCATGGATCCTGTTGAGTACATGTCGACAAACAATATTGTCAAACCCGTTCTAGAACGTTTAAAGCCAAGCGTTTGTGGAGCTCTGGGATTGTCACGAGCCATAAGGGTGCGCTAATTGTTGGCGTGTAGCGTCCTCGTAAGGTTGGCTCCTTCACTTGCTTTGTTTTTGGTGGAGCAACCATAGGAACAGCACCTTTCTGTTTCACATATATCCGAGACGAGGCTGCTCGACTGAGCAACTACGCAATATCGTTGGGATAAATCGTTCTAAACATTGACTATATGGGACTGCTTACCATTGTTTCCAAAATCAGGTTTTCGTTGAAGTTTGGAGGTCTCATGTAAGGACCGTTAAGATATGTTCAAGATTTACTCCGCGGTAGCATGCACCATACCGGATATCATAAGCCGAACCATTACCAAAAGGCCGTCAAAATTACCTAGCTCTCACGCACACGTCCCGATACTCCATCTGATCCTGACCCATATATGGTGTTTGCGCACGGCCGGCGTTCCTCCTATGCAGCAAACCGATGGCGACAAACTGCACGCTAGACGCTGCAAGTCACGACGTAGTCACAGGCCTCGTGGACCTGGGCCTGACGGCAAGCGACGCCCACACAGGGCACAGCCGGCATCCGTTGGAAACGGCCCTGGGAGCTTTCCTGGACTTCTTCTTTTTGATGGACTCCACGGTCATCGTGCGCACAGGGTCTTCATTTTCGGGCACCGTCGTCGGTATCAAGGGTTTGGAGTGCATCAAGAAGGTCTATCCCTCCTTGCCTGGTCGAATGTTGTTTACATGCTTACCTTCAGACTGCTGAAAGTCAAGTTCAATATTTTTTGCATGGGGACTGCGCACGCATTAAATATTTAGCAGTTATATAGCTGGGCGCTTAGCAGGCATTTCGTAGATTCCCGGAAGACTCGTGCGTGGGTTAATCTCCAGTCAATGTTTTCCTAAGGCATCCGCAGCATGGGTAGAAGTCGAACATCGACCGAACCCCAAAATCTGGGCGCTCAAATTTGGTACGAAATATGGATCGTTTCTCTTAGATATTGTTTGCATTCAAGCCCCAAAGCATGGAGCCTCACAGTCCCATCGACCTCATCAGCACGGAAGGCGTCAGAATCGTTCGCTGTGCTCTGGTACACGCCGATATGCGGCTCGTTCTTGACGTACGCATTGTCCTTGCTTTGCTCGAGTGAACTACCTTATTGGCAAAGGCGGCGGCAGATTGCGAGCTGTGTTGCGGTTGGGGCTGCGCCTTTGAGCGCAAACATCTCTCATGGACGCAGCTCCTCAAATACAGAGCTGCCCTATAGCTTTAGACTTCTCCGAGAAATCTACGAATATATCCTGCGATTGCATGCCTGACCATACTATCGATGTTTCTCGAGCATGTCTGTTGGGCGACGTATTATACGAAGACTCAGAAAATCTGTTATTAATAGTCGATGCAACCCGTGCCGTAGTTCGCGTTATGAAGGGGTCCGGAGATGCTCTGCGTCCTTGATAAGAACTGAGTGTAAGATGCCGGTCTTGATTGAATGACGAGGATCCGAGCAGACCGTATATCTTAGTGAATCTCTTTGGTTTGGTGTGCTCTGGTATTTCTGGTTGCCTGGGTATACGCAGACAGTGCCAAGTGTGTTTGTGATAGGCAGTAGAAAACAGTGTCCGGTGTGGGTTGGGGTACAAGGCTTCCGCCAAACCTTACGGAGGCCATATATATATATAAGTTGATGCAGTGTACTATTATTGTTCTGGCTGTCTTCCTTAACCTTTCCAGCGAGGTCACCTTTGTAGGTGTACCCCACCTGCGCTAATAACACAGTTGCCGGTGCGTGGTGATCTCGTGGTACCTGGACAGCGTCAATTTGTGTCAGTGGCACCCCAGCGGAGGAGGTAGATGCTTTCTCGTGTTTCGGTCAGTTTTTGAGCTTTGCGGGGAGCCTTTAAAATCAGGGGATGGGGTTCCCTTTCGAGTGGACGCCGGCGGAGTGCTGGTAGAGCCTCTGCTGGCATTGTCCCGTGGAGTTGTCAATACCGCGAGGTACGGCCTAGCCGGGAAAAGGACAAAATATAAATGCCGGAACAATTATTCGCGAAGGGTTTAGGTATTAGTTGTGTTTATGCGTGTGTTTAGGTACAAGGTTGGACAGGATCGGGCGGCCGCACCGTGCTAGCAGCTTCACCCCTAACGAGCACACATGACTGGTCACGGTTGTTTAAAGGGTTCTCCACAGGGCATGACCGAGCCCAGAAGGCGAAATTGCTTTCCGGGCGCTCATGGTTGCGTTGACAAAGTGACTGCACCGAGGTGCATGACCAACTGAGCTCGCTGAGGGCAATAGCTGAGAAGTTTGTCGGGTTGGGCAATGTAGCGCGACGAGTCGGTGATTACTGTAACTCCCCAAGGCACCGGCACCTGCCCACGAATTTGGTTAACTGCAGTGGAACCACCACACGGAGGGGTTTCAGGCGCGATGCTGCTCTAGTGACGACTCTATGATGGGCGGACAATTGTTTAGCGAGGCAGCTGCAGCTGTACTTGTCAGGATTCACTCATCTTCGAATATGGGAAATTTCCGAAATTGCGTAAAAAAACAATTTTTCATACGTACCTATCGTTAAGATCTACCCGTAGTATGGGAAACAAATACGAGAAAGGACTGTTTTCTAGCCTATCAGCCTGGAGTCTTCAACTCCAAAAAGAGTTTAGTGAAGCAAACTCGGATGAAGCATGATAATCACACCAAGAGCCATCCCTTGCCCGTTTGGCTCTGGGCGCCCGTTCTCTGACCACAGCAGCCGCATTGCCACAATGTTGCATGCCTCAACATCCTATCATGTATCGTTCGCCTCGGCCGAGTATCAGCATCAAGGGTGGTAGTGTGTAAAAGACTGAGGATCAAAACCTGGGCTTGAGGGTGTGCGACAGAATTATAACTTTCAAATATTTCCGAGCACACTCAGAATAGCACCATCGATCTGCATCAGTGATTTCTCAACATCGCCGCGTAAACGAAATTTGACATGTATACTGTATACCTTCATTGTCGGCCTTCCCGGGGACAACACGAGTGTGTGAGCAAAGTTGGATAAGAGCGGCATTTCGCCAGCTCGACTAATCCCACGGTAGGGGTGCAGCAATAATTTCCTGAGCTCCTGAATTGAGGGGCTCAATATGTCACCCGAAACACGACTTCCAAGAATTTCGTTCGGGCAACTCGATCAACATTTCTATCCGCTAGTCCTAAAACAAATACTCTCGTAAAATGATCATACCATGAGGTGGCTCCTCACGTCAGGAGCTCAACCGGTCAGGAACGTTTCAACTGAAAAACTTCAACCACTACCGTGGGACGACTAACCCATTTCCATCCCTCTGCACCTCTCCACCCTGAGCCGGGTCAAAACTAGTCCGACCTGGGAGTTGCAGCTAAAAAATGAGCTTTTTCGACAAGGCGTGAGCAGACCCGAAAAAAACAGAAAATATGCCCGGTGAAGTATGAGACTCTGCCTCCTGTCTCGCGAAAGGTCAGCGCCCTACACCCCTCCACTTCGCCACCACTCCACTACTTTAGTAACACAGATGCGAAGCGGAACGCCTGCGTTGTTTGCGTCCTCGATAACTTCGCACCAGGCCATGACTAGGAGAGCAGGTCAGTTCAGTTGTCGGTACATGCTACCTTGCAACACAATAACACCAAAGCGGTGAACAGATGCAACACTCCGTTAGTTGACAGTCGCTGTGCTGTCTGTGTTCATGTGTGCGCTCCTCGCGGTATTACGGGGAACGACGACTGTACCACCTCTCACCATCAACTACTACTGTAGTATAATTCGCACTACAGCATTGACAGCAATAGACTGCAACTTCTATAGTATCAAACACATCTCAGAATCTGCACTGCCGTCCACCTTACTTCGCTACAACTTGCTCTCTCAACTTAGAACAGTGCAACATGCGCTATCGGCCCGTTTTGTAGCAGAGCAATGACGTTACGTTTTACAGAAGCATGTTTATTTTGCTCAGGTACCAGGTGCATTACCGCAGCGAAGCAGGAAACTACGGCTGTATCAGCTCTCGCTTGCTCGTCTACCTTGACCTATACGCCAATGATCATAGGCGCTTGGATTACCTGCACTGCTGACCTGCTGGAAACTCTGATATCCTTAAAATACAACAGGATCAGATTACGCGCAATCAATGCTGTGCGGTACCGTCCACCTTACCACGCTACAACTTGCTCTTTGAATTCAGCATTGTCAATACAATTTATCTCGTCCGTCCTATTTTCTCCTTGCCTTCGTCGAAATCGCCGCTTTGCGGGACCGTCCACCATACTGCACTATAACTTGCTCTCTAAATTCAGTACGGTATAAGCTATCCAGACGTTTGGTAGCAACACAAAATGACGTTACGTTTCAATTAAAAGCATTTTTACTTTGCTCAAGCAGCACGTGTATCACAGCAGTAGTGCACGGAACTACACTGTTCGCATGCTCGTCTGCCTTGACCTATACGCTATAGACCATAGGCGCGTTTGAAATAGTATACTAGGTATCAGAGCGGGCACTATCGCTGCTCTGAGGTACCGTCCACTTTACTGCGCTACAACAATATCTTCAAATTCGGTAATGTCTGTTCAATTTCCTCTCGCCCGGCGTACTATTTCCCCGCCGCCGTCGTCCACTTCAGGTGCACAACGTGCGGCGCGTGCGTGCCTCTCACCCGAACCGGCAAGTCGTCCATCTTCTTCCGTGCCTGGCGTGTAACTGAGACCTTCAAAAGAGAACGAAGTACCTCAGGATCGATCGAGGATAACGAGCGTGGAATGGAGAAAGAAGTGGAAAAACTCTCGGCTGAGGTACCTCCACCGGGACGGCATTTCGGGTCTGTCACTCCCGACGTCGCCTGCATCAGAGCACCCCTGCATCACAGCACCCCTGCAATGGATGCCACAAGATCTCGAATGATCCCAAACGGGTGGACTCGTCCGGTGACGACACCGACGCTTTCGTGTCTTGCCATCAACTTTTCTACATATGAAGAACTGCCGTCGTCGCCGCTTTCCGGAAGCTAATATGAAATGCTCTCCAATAACGACGCATCCTACGCTGCATCCTCTCCCGATAATAAATCCCCGTGAGTACTGCCTGCTCTTTTTCTTCATTTGCTGTTGTCTGTTGGTGGACTCTCCACAGCGATATTTCGATTCCTTTCGCCGTTATTTGTTATGCTTGATTCACACAAATTCCACTGGAAATACTAGATGATTCCTTTTTTAAGTCGCAGTGTTCCCTATTTCTTCTCTGCTCTGCGTCCCTTTTTTATGCTCACGCCAAGGGCGTTATTTCCTCACCTGCTCGTGTCTATATGTGATTTCTCTGCGGCGTTAATGTGGATTGTGCTATGCAACAATAAACGATTCATTTTCTGGTCGCAGTACTGTATTTTGTACAAGGATTCAAAACAATAGACGAGTCGTTTTTCAGGTCACAGTATTTCGTACTTGACCTCTGCTCTGCGCTCTCATTGTTTCCATAATTCAACTGTTCTCTTTCACACCTGATATTACATGCCCCTATTTGTCATCTGCTTTCGTTTTTGTGTATTATGCCTCTGCCACGTCATAATATACGATTTTGCAGACCTCAGTGTTGTGTTGTTGCACTCTGCGCTGTGCACCGTTTTCTTATTCTACACCTCATCCACACCGCCTTACTAATGTCACGCTGCAGGAGGACGCCCTAGGTGTCCGCACTACTCCAGCACGCCTCGGCACCGTGGTGAATCCGCCATTTACTTGCGTTCGACTTTCGGCTCCTCGACGTTGGGGGTTTAAGCTTTCACTCCGCCTCTATGTCCTATCATGACAAAACACTGTCGGTCCTTAATTCCTGAGGTTGCCTGCGTTCTGCTTCTCTCCGACGTTCAATATTCGCACGGTTTTGACTTCGTTTCGGTGTTCCGTCTTCGTGATGGTACAAAAATTACTAATCACTCATCTTCTTTGACCTTTTGGGTTGTCACCGGCCGACGAAGTACATAAGTTCGACTACGAACGATCACCACGCGTGTAACGCAGGCACGAACGCGCCACTTTTTGTATCAGTGTTCAGTACCTGGTATGTTGTCATACTGTCTTCAGATTTTATTCCGATATTCCTTTTAAATGGCTATAAAGCGACTTCGACGTCACATGCTTAGAAACAGTAGTCGATGTCGTCGTAGTTGAAATCACATTCATAGCAACAGTAGTGGTTGTCATGATTTGTATGGTAAGAATAGTGGGTAAGAATAGTGGGCTTGTTATCGTAGTTTTAGTGATAATAGTCGTAGTGGTTGTGGTAGAATCCCTACTATTGGTTGCTGGGATAGCCGCGTTACCGTCGGTTTACGTACACCTGTCGCACAAGTACGGTTTTTATTTCATACCATCTATGTTGGACGTTTTGATGATAGCCGTGCTGGCATTAGCAATAATTTGTGGGATTGCCTCCTGCTGACTAAGTGGGCTAGCAGGTAGTACTATATATATCCAACAAAATATATTTGCTAGCCCACTCACTCAGCGCTGACTAAGTGGGTAGTGTTTCTTAATAAGAATCAGCGGCAGCTTTAGCAGGAACCGCCACGAGGAATATATACGAGCGGAAGTCATGTCACAATGTCGGCTACAATATATGGCTTTTGCCACTGGAGCTGACATGGGCGGTCCATGATACCGCAACAATGGTACTGGTGGGTTGTCGGTTATCGCTACTATCAGCAGTATATTAACCATATTTGAAAGCCAAATAATATCGGTACTCAGGGCGGTAAGTGTGGTGCCGGCTGTGGGTACGCCCCGCCGCAACCAGCGGATCACTAGCCACCGTAGCGATGGCCCAGCGGTAGCCGATCGATAGGTGTATGTTCCCCACCACAAACGGCCAGCATGACATTCGATATACCAGTCGCAACCTACTCGTACGCGTCGGCAAAGTATTAACCACGAGCCACGGGGAAATCCATCCGCGGTATATCAACATATCAAATTCGAGCAGAGGGGAGATTGAGCAGGGGTGTATCGACATACACTGTCCCACAACTACTGTAACTGTGTTAGCCTATGGAGCACCGGGTTAGCGAGCTGCGGAATAGTAACTCCCGCTACAATCAATCCAATCGGTCTACGTCAGCAAAGATAAATACATCATGTACCAGGGGTAAAACCTAAGCCGAGGGCAAAATAATACAATCATCGCATCCACCCGCGTCAACAGAGCCCAAGCGGCCACTCTCCGCGCGTAGATCGAGTCGCGGTATGTCAACCACAGCTAAAATGCATCCAATCGGTGTGCTTCAGCATTAAATTTACCTCGAGCCGCCGTATATCTATATCTACCGCCGTTTACACGCATTTGTGTTCAGTAGAATCACAGTGACCGCAAGAGGTATCGGTATAACCAGAGCGATCGCGACGGGGGAAGCGAGCGGTGGCATGTATATCCACGGACTCTACAACGGATACAAACTTTTCGCATCAGCAATATCCCACTTGAGCCGAGGGAACGAGCAGTGGCAGCGGTAGCCCCCATCACCGGTACAAAGCTATATCCGCAGAATAAAGGCAACTGCGAGCCGTAGGAAAACTGTTGGAGCTGTGGTATATCAACTGGCACTGTCATAGCTACAAACATTTCGTATCGGCAGTACATTCAACTCGAGCAGAGGGGATAATATCAACGTTGTATGTAAACTACCACTGCCACGTAGCGGTGTATGAAGCCTAACCTAACCACCCACCATGAGCGGGGGAAGAGCCCCGAACACAGGAAATAGCGAGCCGCGGTATATACACCGCACCGTTGACCCAACGGCAATGCACGGGAGAAGCCTATGTGAAATAAATTTAGGTATATACTCGCTTGAGTGCCCCCAGACCTCCTAAATATGGGAGCTGTTAGCAAGTCGCATGGGCTCCACGGCGGCAATATCCCCTATAAACGAAGCCGATGACCCAATATGCCCAACTCGAACAGAGGGAATAACGAGCAGCAGTATATAATCTATCATTCTGACGCACCAACAAACTCAATTTGGCCATCCACCTCAAGTATAGGGTAGAAGGTCGGGCAGAGGGAAGCACGTGTCGCGGTATCACCACCTCCAGCAGAGGGGGGGTGCTGTAGCATAATTGATAGCGAACGGCGAGCTGTCACGCAGCCGTGCCGGCGAACCGAAACATCCCCCATGCGCCTCGAGCAAAAGGAAGTGCGAGCCGCGGACTATCACGCAGTCATGTCAGAACATCAAATCCATCATCCACCTCGAGCAAAGAGCCGAACCTTTAGCAGAGGGAAACGAGAGTCGCGGTATGATTCCTTCCAGCAGCGGGGCATCGGGGAAAGAGAAAAGCGAGCGGCGGACTATCACACAGTCAAGTACACAAAATTAGATCGACAACCCACCTCGGTCGGACGGAAGAACCTGGAGTAGAGGTGTAGTCTAGGCGAGCAGCCGTATCACCACCTCGAGCAGAGAGATAAACCTCAAGCAAAGGGAAAAGCGAACTAAGGTATAAGCAACAAATACAAAAATTAATAAAAATATCAACAGAAACAAACAAACAAACAACCCAAACCTGTAGGTCCAAGAATGAACAGTGGAATATCAACCGTCACTGTCACGCAGTCTTGCCAGCACAATCAAGTCAACCATCATCCCTGAGGGTTAGGGTTAGGGTTAGTGTTAGTCGCGGTATGACCGTAAAACGTTTGCGTATGGTGCAGCTCTAGTGAATGTACCTGCCACGCGCCCGCAGCATCCACCCACGCAACGGTGGGTGGGGGGCACTGGTCTCGGTGTCGAACGACAGTATGCGGTATCGAACACATCCGTGGCGGTCAGCAAAAGCGGCGTAACAGCAATGACGAAGTAGCACTGCGGCAATAACACAGCCGTGCCAGTCCACCAACAGGCGGTGTACTTTGTAGCGCAACAAGGGAGTATATATCCCTCCCCTATAGTGTTGACACGGCCATTTTTGCCGTTATATGACAAGGCCGTGTCAATTGCGATGTAGCGGTAGTCACTGTGACGATGGCCCCGCTCTGTCAGCGAACGACGGTGGTGTATCCACCGGAACTGTAACAAAGCCATGCTATCCTGCAGTCGCGACGTAGCCGCAGCAAGCTAACCAATGACCCAGCCGTGCCAGCTAGGGAAAAGCGACGTACTAACTCTCCCCATGATGCAGCCATATCGTTCACCCAGTCGGGCCAACCGCTTGACCCGGCCTGGTCAATCGCAGTCTGCCTTATCAGTACTTCGTATAAACGCTGACACAACCGTATCCGCGAGCAAGAGCCCCACATATGGCACGGTCGTGTCGGCAAACTATTGATACAGCTGTGTCGAGCGCCGTGTCAAGGTAGCAGCCTTGACGTTGACCCAGCCCTATCTATCCCAAATTAGCAATTGCGGTGCAGCGGCAGC
>JBBMKB010020007.1:0-31288 GCA_037833945.1 Alaria marginata | reverse complement strand
ATTTCGTCGAAACTCACTTCGCAAGCTGTGTGTGATACATCGATCGCGCGTTTTACTGGGGGGGGGTGTATATGTCCTCATGAAGGGTATAGGTCAGCGACTCCCCCTAGTACTATTAATAGCGAGCACCAGGGTCACCAGTATGATACGTAGACGTTATGCAGCAGGTGATTCAATAGGTCATGCAGTAGGTTGTGCAGTAGGTCATGCAACAGGTAATGCAGTAGGCCATGCAGTAGGTGCTGCAGTAGATGATGTAGTATATTACGCAGCAGGTGATGCAATAGGCAATGCAACTACAGTGTCGATTCGATGCACCGAACATCATGTCCAGTGGTGCGCGTAAGAACCGCATACAGTAGCATTGTTGTCGTAGCTGCCATCGCCATTGCTGCTGTTATTGGGTTTAGTTGCGATTGCACCAAAGCACACGTGCATTAGGTGGCCGTAATCATTGAACGGGTGCACCCCGGCGTCGCGTTACTGGTTGAGATATTGCTGTAGCTATTCACTATTCATGCCTGGACATGACAGCTACATTTGGTAGTTTCGTTCATAACATGCCTGGTATTGCAGCAGCAGCAGTCGCGATCTTGACCATGTCGAACGCCTCCACGGTACACGATGGTAAGTTGGCCAGCTCGGCTATCGTGCCTCGAAATTTATCGTTTCGTTCTACAACCATGCAGATATAATACTCAGGCATGTGCGGTGTAACACAAGCACTTCGTCTCATTAGTCCGAGCCTCTTTAAAAATGATGTTGCATTGTGTATACGCCGTTTCTGACTTCCGATAAAAACAGGAGCGGTATTCGGAGGTCTTGGGTTATGGTGCGTGGCAGCTTGGCACAATTTGTGCATGAGCACATATCGGAGCCTTTCTGGGGCATTTACAACGAGCTGGTGCACAATCAACCCCTGACCATGACGGACGCGAATGCCTTGGCCGACAGCTCGCTCAGGTGTGTCTATCGTGTGTCTATCGCTTGGGCGCAAGTATTTTTGGACACGAGCGTACGAGAGAAAAACCACGGGTCAAACACCTATATGCTAGTTTTAGTGTGGTTTCCGTTTTTGCTGTGGCCGATCTGGTGGAAACCCCGATTTTGGTGAGATCGGGATGTATTAGTGGGCCCTGCTGGCGGCTATATATATGGCCAGGGTCAGTTTTGAGGCCTCAGATCCGGATGGGATGAGGGTGACAAGTAGGAGCAGGGTCGGTAAAAGCATGTCGACCTGGAAGATTCACTGACAGGCTCGTGTCTACGAATAGTTCGACTCATATCGCGTGCCGTTCGACTGCAGTGGCGCGATCACGTATTTTAAGGTTGTGATTGTGCTGCAATGGTGGGATAGACTATAGCAGGCTTGTACAGTGTGTCGAATGGATCAACGGTTGTGTAGGGGCCCGAAACTTTTGATACTACTGTCTTGCTGCTTACATCCCAGGCTGTCACATTTGGGCTTGGGCAGTTGTTTGGAATAGGCGCCTTCGGAGTTACCTCGAACTTTGTTCGAGCAATACTTTCCCGCCGTATTGCAGTGCACTTTCCTGATCAAGGTCGCCACCAGCATCGATGTCTGCTACAGTATCTACGCTGCTAGCTCTGATACGACCGTCGTGATTGCCCTTCGTAGTAAGCAATCGCCAACTTGTATGATATTGTGTGATATTGTGTGATATGCCTTGCCGAACCGGTAACGTAAACGCATAACATTTATTAACGTCCAACAGCACTGGTACGTGCCAGGCATCGCTGTGTTGCATAGGGGGTGGGATAAACCAATGTGCGAGGACAGTTTGGAGAGGTTCGTTAGACTGCACGTAGAGCCTCCAGGAAGTGTTCTGGTTTCTTTTTTTATTCGGTACCGATTGCACCTGGTACGTAGGCACTCTGTTTTTTTCCTTTGCTAACGGTATCGACGCGCATCGAGTTGTTGTAGCAACAGGTTAGTATCGTGTCAGCGATTAGCTCGTGTATCTTCCACTGTACCACTCCCGCCGCGAGGCCTTTTATAGCATAGCACCGTTCCTGATAATATACACCTGACACCTGATCTCTTCCTTTTCGCTAGCTGACACTTCCGATTATTCGATACAACATAAAAACATTTGTCCCAGATTGTTTTGTAACGTATTGTTTTCATCCCGTCTTGCTCTCGCTGCTGATTCGTGGCTCTTTGATCTTGCATGGCCGAATAATTTTACGTGGTCGAGTTAAAGCCTTGAGCGTATGCTGGAGGCGTTCATCAAGGACACCAGGCCCGAGCTGCCACTGGCTGAAGTAAGTAACTCACCGCTGTGTCGACATCGCAATATCGAACGTATGCATACGCAATCCCTCTCATATATGCGCTAAACGATAATCTATCACATCAGCAAGCGATTAACAGTACCCTGTACGTATATTATGTAGGGGGGTAGTCTAATGATAATTAATTAATGAATAAAAAAACGTTTTTTTGTTTTTGGGTGGGTATTGGTAATTAATTATTTTTAGTGCAACAGGGACGCGATATGAATGTATGATATTAATAGTGTCGCTGGTGACCCCTAGTTTCCAGCCCGTGTTGTGTTTTCTGCTGTATACGGTATAGGCCCGGCAATAAGAAATAAGAAATAAGAAACACCTATTTCGAGTGAGCCTCACTTTCTTATTTTCTTATTTTGCCATCAACCTTGAGCAACCTTGAGGATAGGTTTTATATAGGGTTTAGTATGGTGCTCGCCGGCGAACACGAGTTATTAGTCCTTCTCTCTTAGCGTCCCTTGAAAAGTGAGCGTTAGTTTCGTACTGTATTGTTTCTTATTGGCGGGCCTATACTGTACGTTGCATGTTGCATGTGAGCGTTTGATTTGCTCTTTCTGGCGATGGCAGGGAAACATCTGGCATCACAACATCGTATCGGGTTCCGAAGTCCACAGTCTGTAGCACATTTGCTCTGCACCGACACACCGAGACACCGTCACTATGAACACTATCAAGACATCCAACGTTAACGTCGGCATGCCTGCCAAACTGCTCAGAACGTGGGGTGGGATCACTCCTCTCCGCTTACCGTACCGTCACACCCCGCTGTGATCACTATGAAGCTATTTCGCTCTGCGGGGTTGCTGCTTTTTAACTATTAACAATAAAGTAACGGTATCAACGCCTTTTCACCTAAATAAATGCACACACATTTTGAAGGCATACTAAGTGGAATTTGCATGGAATGTGTTTTGAAGCAATAAAAGGCTTAAATAAGTTCGCGTCGCTGACCAATGTTATCGTCCATGCTGTCTTTGTTTCCGCGCTCCGAATTTTGGGTTTAGGTGAAACTGATGGCCGCAACGAAAGACATGTCCGTGGTTAGTCGAGAGTACGAGACGAGCATTATCAGCGCTTGGAAAAACCTCGTCGCGGGAGACATCGCCAGGATGGTAAGTTTACAGCCATTTGCTGATGTAGCGTTTAGCACTATTTGCTGATGCTGCGTGTACAGCCATTTGTTGATGGAGCGTGCACAACCATTTACTGATGGCGCGTTTACAACCAGTTGCTGCGAAGGGGTCTGTCGCACATAAAAAATAGCATATTACATACCAGGTACTTGAAACCAGGTATACCAGGTACTTATTATTACGGGGGACCACAGTAAACAGGACCTACGATACACACAAAAACCTATATGTTTGCCTATCTTTACTAACAATATTTGGTCCTGTTTGCTATGTTCCCCCGTAATGATAGCATCGTTGCTTCCACCAGAGCGGTTTGTCTGCTTCATGTGTTGATGTATGCTTGACGATTTATTTGTTTTGTCGCACGAGGTCATACCGTACCGTATACTGGCGTGATATCCTTGATGCTCCTCGTACTGAAATGTGCATGAAATGTTGTTTGTTATTTGGAGTGCTGCGGAACGTGCAGGTCCATGCGTATGCGCTTGTTGCGTAGCACCCGGATGTCGGTGCCTTCTCCGTTTGGAGCTTGGGAAAGCCGCAGGGAAATAGTAGCTTTTCCGCAAGACTTCAATCCCATGCCCGGTGTATGGTCGACATTCTTGGCCCGTTGGAATACCAGTGACCCCCCGCTCAACGTTCAGAGCACTCAAAACGACCTAGCCACATGCAGAGCTCAGCTTTCACCACGAAAGTATGCAGTGCGGTGTATTATCTCCACAACCTGTTGCTGTGTTTGCTTTCGTGCCCAACTGGTTCGCTTTCGTTCCAGATGCTGATTCAGGTGCAGTTCATCAAGCGCGAACTTCTGATCGCCACTACTGCTATCGGGCAGCTGGCTAGGGAGAACGAGCTCAACTTGAGGATGATGGCCACGGTGCCTGCCTTCCTCTTGGCCTGGGGGTCCTTCAGAGCAGGTGGCGCCCCCACTCTAATTACTAATTACGGTTGCACTTGGTATCACTTCTTGTCGATTGTGTTCCTCTGCATTCCTGTTGCTTCTTTGTAGGAGTCGTGTCATGGACAGTTGAAGGCTAAACTATCGGCGAGTAACCACCAACGCTCTTTTACACATGCATTTCTTATTTCTGACAAGCAATCTCCGACGTTGGAATCAGCCTCTGCTGGGTCTGTCCTTTTTCATGACGTGGAAGAATCACCTTCGGCTTCTCTTCCCACTAGCGAGTGTTTTCAGCCTCGAGGTAGCTGGGTATTGACAGCGCTGATCGTTGGCGCCCAAGAGTGGTACGTCTCCTCGCGAATGGCCGACTGCTGTATCGCTGATTCACCAAACTTCCAATCAGCAGAACGATGTGTGCCGGCTGCCGCAATCGTTGCACTCCTGCCTCGCTCATCTCAAGCTCTGACCGGCACCCTCGTGCTCACTGCACTCAGCCCTCGTGTTTATCTTGCATTATCATATGTAGATGCGGCGGATATCTTTCGTGTCAGAGGAGTTGCGATGTGCCCTTCACCCGCCTTGCCCGCGGCACCCGTCTTGTCCGCGGGGCGTGCTATTAGTAGCCATAACGACATGGTGTATTATTGCTTTCTGACCCCCCCCTTCGCGTGCCCTGCGCGGTGAGTCAGTTAGGCCGGTGTACTACATGCTCAAGGCAGAAAAGTCGCGGGAGTCTACGTTCACAGCCATGCGGACCATCGTTCTGGCCATGGAGAGGCTGCTCAACCTCCGACACAGGGAGGGAACCTGGTAAGTTGGACTAGAGCGTCTTTCATACATATTATAATGTGATCGCACTACAGTACGTGCTACGTGTCCGGTGTTTTCTTTGTATATTTTTGCTCGCGCGTTATTCCATGGTAAAGGACAAATCGACACGACACTTTCATGCCTAGAGTATTCGCGCCATGGTTGACCGAATGGTTGACCGAAGTGGTTGCTCCATTCACATAATTGTTGGGTTGGCGTGTACGTAGATGCTTAATTTCGGGTCGTTATGATAGTGGCCCTAAACCTACGCGAACCTACGCGGCCTTGTGCTACTTTTGCGCATGAAAGTTGTCACCAGTTTTTCACACGGGATGACGTACAGCTGTTGATATCTGTTGCTAGAGCGGATTGCAATCCGATATCATAGGATTCGCCCGCATGTCTCACTTAGGTAACATCATAGTTCCTGGCGACACATGGCGTCCTTACTCAATTTCACTCCTATGAACCTTGTACCGCTGACGTTTAATGCCAAAGGTTGCAACTAACCGAAGACCTGCCAACCGGGGAGGGCATCGGAGCCGAAGACGGGGACAGAACGGCAAGAAGACGAGGCAGCCTCTTTAGACCTTCCGGGCATGCCGACAACTGCACGAGTCAGGTCATCGTATCTGCGGGGAAAGGGCAAGGTCGAATGGCCGTCAGGGTACTGGACGACCTCGATCTCGGGAAGCTGATGATGCTCATACACCAGGTGAGCTCCGGGAATGCACGTGGCTGGGTAGATAATGATGAAAAAGGTGTAACATCAGCCGTCATAATGTCCGCGGTTGATACGTCGGAGATACAAGCTAGAACGAACGTCCTGCGGTGGTATGCCGGGCCAGCAAAGCACCTATCACCAACAAACGGGGCTTCTTACTTGGAGATAAGTCTATTTATTTATTTTCGTACACTGTTTCCAAGTACGTAGTGTGTCCCGAAAAACGAAGGTGCAGGTTCTAATGGGTTCAAGCGCTCATCGCTATTACTCAAGATATGTCAAGGAGGCATATCTAGCCTTGACGACTCTGCTGCAGTATTTCGTGAGGCGCTACTATTGACTAGCTACGGGTGGCTGTGGTACACACCAGTGCGCTCTTTTCGAGGCCATTTCGCTCGGCCAGCCCTACTGCTGTGTTGTCAAACTACCAGGCACCCGATAGTTTCCTAAGAGGAACGTGCTGTGGACCTCTCTTATCCTGCTTCTTCATCAATAGCACCCTCCACGTTGTTGTTTACTTGCCGACCGCGTCCTTCTTTTCAGCTCCGAAGGCTCATTCGATCGGGACCTCGACGATTCAAGCGCAGGGATCTCACAGACTGCCAGGAGGACTTGGCAGAGCTGGTTGGCGAGAGGGGGTTGGTGTCCGTAGGGCAGCAGCTTGCCATTGCGCAGCGAATGCAGCGCTCCTACCATTTCCTTTTGCCTCGCCGGTAGCAGCAAAATGTGACAGACTTCCCTCTTGGGCCTCTAGACTGCTGCTCTACTTCCCCATTTATTTAGATATTTGGGGGATGTGTGCAGGGAAGCAGAGTCTCACTCGCGATTAGTGGGAGGTAGATGCAGGTTGTGCAGTGTTGGTGTTTGCAGTTTGCTTACTTTTCTAGGCAACGCAAAGGAGATAGGCACGTCATGTATGGCTTGACAGTGTCCACCCTAAGGGTGGGGTTTGCATACATTGGTATGAAGTGTAACGTACACAAGGCATCCTGGGAACCTTATGTCCTCCTTCTTGCCTATATACCTGGTGGAAGCGTCTATCTTTGAGGCTAAATAGCACACCGACATTTTGCAGCGGGGAGTTTCTCGCCTTTTGTTTTCGTATTGTACTTGAAACTCGTACGTGCTTGTCTTGCGGATGGCCGGGGGCGCTTGACGATGGGAGGGCTGTCTGTTGGTCGGTGAGGTGACCACGTGTTGACAGGTTGTGTGTTTTCGTGTTCGTCAGATAGAGGGGTACTATTGATACTGCTGTGTGGCGGTTTTATATGTCTGTGCAGCTGCGAGGGAGTTGCCACCCATGTCGAGATTTGTTATTTACTGAAAATACCCTCAGGGTTGTCACGTGCAGCTATCGCCAGCCACGAGAGAGTGGCGCGCATGACTCGGGGATGTTTTAAGCTACCCTTGCGTTTATCTTGTCGCCAGTTCTAGATATGCACCTGCGTTCCACGACATAAGAGCCTGTTCTAATGTTCCAATAGAAATTGGCAGCACTACGGGCTACACAAGGCTGGCTTATGCTTTGAATGGATGGATAGATGGATGGAAATTCTGAAACAACTTTCCAACTTGTCAAATTAGTCAACGATGCGAGGTATATTCGATATTCGACGTGAGTCGACATACGAATGGAAATGCTACTCCCAACGTGTGGTATAAGCCAGGGCGGGTAAATTAGCGATTAGCGGGGAGACGGACAGGGGCACTGCTATCAGACCCCTGGTCTGAGATATTAATGCAAGAAAGGAAAAACGATAAAACTAGAAAAAATGTCTCGTGTCAGCAGGGAAAGGCCGGTTATCCCCCTCGATGGTCGTTTGATTGTATGATGGACTCGTGGGGGCTGGCGCAATTTTTCTGGCGCTGCCAGCCCTGGTGCAGCGTGAGATCTTGGTGGTTGGTCTCCGGATTGCCAAACTAAAGCGACAACTCGCTGACGTGTCCGCGGAGGTGATTTCATACGCGGGTTCGTGTCCTGCCGACGACGCCATTGTTAGGGATAAAGCTGGTTGTCCCGCTCGAGAGTATTAGTTTGTTTGTGGGAAGGACTCGAATGTGCTGGCGTACTATAGCTCTCTTACAGGGATTTGTTCGTTTCCCAGGAGGTTCGACGGCCAGAAGAGCGCACCGAACAACGGGCGTACAACAAAGTTACGGTGGCATGTTAGAGCTAGCTGGTCGCCTATCTAGACTGCATACCCCCAACGTTCGACTCCGGCAGAAAACACATTAACTTATGATATGATACGAGCATCTTTGTGGAATTCAACCTGTCGCACTAAGTTGTTGTAGAGGGAAACGCTTCCTGCAGTGTGCAAAAGCCGGTGTTGTGCCGTGTCGGAGACGAGCAAAAAAGAATAAAGTGTCATTTCGGGAGACTCGGCTGTCCGAGACTTTAGTGTGTCAAGCAGGATTGGACCGATGTAACTTATCGTAGGGGGGGAGAGGAAAAATCTATAAAAATTGCTTGTATACGAATAACGGGGACGGGGAGGTGCTTTGATACCCCGGGTCCGAGTTACTCCGAAAGAAACGCTGCATTTCAAAACCAAGGACTTATCAACATTTGTGCCTGTGGCTTGATCGCCGCACTGCTCATTTGGTTGTACAGACTGCGCGAACCGAACCTGGTATTCAGTACGTGGTAACTGGTAACGAAAATATTCGTTCAGCGTGCTTGAATACAACCGACAATGGACGGTAATAAAAAAATCGCATGATAGCAAGCTAGAGGTCGAGAGCCGTTCAAGCTACCAGCAGTCCTTGCCGATGTACCTGGTACAGCCTGAACTAAACAAAATACACACCGGTAAAATATCAAGTCATTCGAGCAACACACTGCGACGACCACCACGTTTACCATGTTGTACGCAGCTAGTGTCCTCGGGGTACCAACAGCCAACACGCAGATCATACCAGGTACTGCTGCAATTATCATCACTCCTCTCTTTCAAAGAGCGCATCGGCCAACAGCAAGAGTTCAGGACATTCCGCGTCCAATGTGTACGATTGGTGCTTTTAGAGACACAATTCATTGAGTGGTGCAGATAGACAATTCGAAAGCCGGCAGCAGCTCTTTACACCAGGCCTTGGCAGAAAAAAAAGATGCCTCCTCGCAATTTTCAGCATTAGAGCTACGGTACATGCCAAGTGGCCTACGAGTTCTCAAAGCAGTACGTTCAACCTGGCACCCAGCACCTAATGGTGCAGGGCCGATGCCAAAACAAGGCTGTCTTAAGCGGAATCGCCAAAAAAACAAGACACTCGTATATAGAAGTTGTTGCTGCTGGCATTATGCTTTTGTTTCGTTTTTTTTCTCGTCACTTTTACTCTCCATTAATGGCTCAACCAACTCGTACGAGTTTTACCCTCAGCGACCTTCTGGACAAGCCGTGGCGCAGGTGTATCTCCCCCCCCCCCCGGTACATGCCTTCGTTTTTAACGCGCATGGAGTTCAGCATTCCCACTGCTCGTCGATTTTCACCGAATTTTGCCGACTCGCGCTCTCGCACTTTCGGCGACGGAAAAATGCTCAGAAAAAAAAATGGGTACAAACACGTGTGAACCAGCCGAGCTTCGAACCCCAGCGCAACCACCAGCAAGGATTGCAGTCTACCGCCAACCCATAGTCAAGCACGCAACCATCAATGTTCAAACATGACCAACCCTCAAGTCCGTAAGCAAATGCCGTGGACAGTGCACACCACCAAACAAAATTCGAGGACTCGTAGTACGGGTACAGCTATATATACAATACTACCGCACTGGGTAACTCAATACAAACAATACGGCACACTGCTTGAGCCAAAAACCCCTTCTAGTTGTCTAGCTTGTGTACGCTGCTTCAAGCAAACTGCGCAGCTCAAGCTACGTCGCTACCGTTATGCCTGCTGCTATTGCTGTTGCTGTTGCTGTTGCTGTTGCTGTTCCTGTTGTTGTTGCTGCTGCTCTTGATCTGAACTCATTTGGGGAGGTCTTTTGCCGAACTGCCAATGCAAGAACTGCTGCTGGTGTACGAAATCTCGAAAGCTGACGTGGGCAATCTCCTGCGCAAGCATCAAGAGCAGGAGGGCAAAACGTGCGAGGCGTATGTTCAAGGGCGGGGCTAACGGGCCCTGGAAACAGGATACAAACCTTAGCAACAGCTAAAATCGAACCTTAGCAAGAGCTACAATCAATACAATCGAACAATCGACAGCGCTCCCTGGTAGCGTTGGACACATTCGTCGGAGGCCATGTCATATTTGGAGGCCATGTCATATTTACACCATATGTGCAGATCCCGCAGAGAGATGTACGGGACCAACACAGAAATAATGAGCAAATCCTGAGGGGTCGAAAGCTCAAGGGCATGCACAGAGTCCGCGCATGCATTTGGTGACACGACCTCACTCACCTTCCGGAAAGATGGGTTGTTGACTAAAAGGTCCAGCATAGCCAAAGAGTGGGGGTACCTGAGGGACGGCAACAGCCAACATCGTAATCGCACGGCACGCAGATCAGGTACCCGCTCTGACCTTGAAGTTGCGGCAGCAGGACCCCATTACCCAAACACAGACGTTCCACTATGACAGCCACGTCTACCAAAGCTGACCTTGCCTCACCGTGAGGAACGCTCTACCTTCTAACCCATACCTCTGGTACCACGTTGCAAAGTCTCGATAGACGCTGGCGTGCGCGTTTTGCGGCACATATGTTGCGGGCAGGTCAGCATGGACCAGTCACTGATGACCTGAATAAAAACATGGCCACAAGAGGCACACGTTCTCGTGCCGTGCTTTGTTGCCAGGGTTCACACAACACGGCAACAACACCAAGAGCCGGTACTGGATACTGGCAACCCGGACGGAGTATTATACAATACTCCAAGTTCCAAACCGTCAAGCAATCGGCGTGGCAGGGTCTAGGCTTTGGCACACGTCACATCACAAATCGCGGGCGCATGTACTCCCTGCTGGCAAAATAATCTCAACGCGACCTCTGCCTTCAAAAATCAAAGGTGCATCGCTTCGGTTGTGCATCGGCAGGCTAGTGCGCTATCAACAAAAGTCTAGCCCTTCTGGACGCCAGTCGACCTACTGTAGAAACCAACACACAAACATGTACCATACACCTAAGGGGGGAGCTTTAGAGAAACTTCCGTGCAGCTTTACCGAGTAGTAGACCCCGTCTCTCCCACGCGTGGTCACGTCGTCATACACGGCATTAAGACAGTCGTCATACACGATATCAAGACACTTTTCTCGCTCGCCAACAGCTCTTTCGGTGGCTGAAGCACTAATCACAAGCAGCGGTGGCCGAGCCAAACGTGCACAGAAAACGAGATGACAAGGCAATGCTTGGGATGATGAAGATAACGCGGCAAGCACGGCATCCTCTGTGATTGTTCTGAACTCTCACGTGATGAACCTGGCGTATTCCGGGCGCTTGAAGTACTGCAAATACTCCAAAAAACGGAGAAACGCGGAGTCATCCAAGTATCCACTCTGCGCTAAATCTGCGTGCCGAGGAAAAAGGCAACAGGCAACGGGCATGATAAATTGACGGCATTGGGCATTGACGAAGCTCAGGAGTCATGGTGCAGGGAGAAGTCATCAGCTACGATACCCGTTTGCAGACCTAGTATGATACCAGGTACCTGGTACCAGGTATGGTACTGCTGTTCGTCGCCGTGCTTGCTCTTTAGGTCGGCAACAGCCGATGCCTAAGCTTGGCAACCAGGTCGAATATCCGAGGGAGTACGACGATGCCGCCCGCGGAGCGAAGCGCCTTGTAATATGTACTCGTATCGTAGCAGAAAAGGGGTACCGGGTACCAGTACCTTGTAACTTGTAACAGGTGCGTGTCAAAAGCGGTGTATCTCACGCGGTGTCTCAACTATCATTCACAGATTTCTCGGCAATTTGGGGCCATCGATATCAGCCAGAAATATCGACAATCTGTCTGCAGTATACCAGGTACAAGGTATGATACAACCGAATCGAAATACCTTCGTCAGTACTTGTATACAGTATACCTATCGCTTCAGCATTTTCAGGCAATGCGGTGGGCTCCCCACGTATGAACAACTTTTGAACAACTTTCGACCCATTCATCGGCGTAAAGTAAGGGATAGGGAGCTATCTGGTGTCGTGCCGACACCACGGCAAGGTCAAGATCAAAGGCCAATGTTGCCCAAACAAAACGATGCCAGTACCCAAGTTGCACCAGGGCACCAGAAACGCGGTACAACACAGGACACCCGATAAGAAACAGGGTAAAAAGAAAGCCAGGGTGAGATTTACACAAAAATAAGAAATCTAGGAGCCGTTGTACTGAATTGAGTGTAGAACGCACCCTCTCCGAAACAAGAAACCCAGCCTGGGTCAGTATTTGTGTTTCTTACTACGCGAGGTGTCCCTGCTGTAGGTGTAGGATACCAGGTACATAACAGCAACAACGTCACCTCCTCGTACATCGTGGGTCGTGGGGGGTGACCTTGAGAGGCGAGACTTGCACGGGTAACTCACAATGAAGGTATTCCGGACTGGCGAGGCAATTCATGAGCTCTAGCTCCACCTCGAAACGCGTCCCCACTCCGTCCATCTCGACCAGGCGATAGCGCGGCGCCTCCGTGTTCCGGCAGCAGTGTGTGTACTACAGACTAGGCGATGCTGCTGTGCTGTGAATAGGGGGCCCAAGTAACTCCTTCCCTCTCAGCGTGCGACGATTTTGAGAGAGTTTGCGTGCTTCCAAGCCACGACGTAGACGTGGTGAAATGGCCGTAGCTCCACAGACCCGTGGCAGTAAGTCCGCCGTAGACAAAGAGCGCAGAGGACATGTGAAAATGAATGTTAAATTTGTTAGATTGGGATGAGATTGGGTTTCAGTAAGCGATGGAGGGATGTTTGAGAAGGGACACTGTATTCAGATGAAGCTAAGCCCCTGTAACAAAACGCCGCAACCCACTCATGCAAAACCGCTCTCACGTCTCACGTACCACGCGGGCGTAGCAGGTCCGCTACACGGGCTTCAACTGTCCACAGGCTTGCTGTAATACAGCTGTTTAGAGGGCGCACTCTCCTTTCAACCCCGAACCCTGCTTTTGTCGGCTCTCGCTAGAAGTACGTGCGTCCGCCCGTAGCTGTGGCTGTCCCGGCCTTCGCACAGCAAGGACAACAAACAGCAGCTGGGAATATCTTCAAAAGGCATGCCTCAAGGATCGGCACACAACATGGCGCGAGGTGCTAGTGGCTCTCGCTCTCGCTCCGGCCCTGACGAATCC
Source organism: Alaria marginata (assembly GCA_037833945.1). Classification (NCBI taxonomy): domain Eukaryota; class Phaeophyceae; order Laminariales; family Alariaceae; genus Alaria; species Alaria marginata. The sequence continues at coordinate 18,140 of JBBMKB010020007.1, read as the reverse complement.
TCTACCTCCGGTGTTGTTTCTCGCTCTGGGTCTAGCTCTGGTACTGGTGCTGGCTCTGGTGGTGGTTCTAGCTCGTCGATGAGCCCATCAGCTAGGTCGAAGTCGGAGTTGGGGTCATCAGGGCCGGGAGGCGTTGGACGAGATCGATCGGAGGCGCAGAAGGCGATGGATACGCAAATCATCGGGCCTTTCCTTGATCATGGCGGATGCGAGCTGCGTCTCGTGAACGTAACAGCTACGGCCAATATGGGGTGCCCGATCGACTTGAAAACGGTGGTCATGAGAGCACGCAACGCCGAGTACAACCCGAAGCGATTCTCTGCCTGTGTGAGTGGTCATTTCGTACCTGGTAGCTTTTTTTTTTGTTCAGTCGATGTCGCATTTCGTAACCTTTGTACTTGTTGTGCTGGTTGTTTTTGAACTGGACGTCCGTTCCAAGAGCAACGTCACTATAGATACCTTCGCGGAGCACAGCAGTTGCTTTCCTTGCTTTCCTTGTTTTACGTATTGTCCACGGATAGCCTTGTGCGTTGTTTTGATTGACAGGATAGCACTCCATTGAAGCTGCTTGCCAAGTATCCGGTACACAGCAGCAGCATCGCGGCATCAAACCCAAAAGATAATCGGTACGAAGTCTACCTCGTGCATATATACCTGGGACCTGGCAACCTGGTATTATACCAGGTACCTGGTACATGTTTACATGACGAGTATGGCAGTTGGCATGACACTGATACTGATATGGGTTTTAGATCGTCCCTAACAGGTACCAGGTATTACGTGATGCGTTGAAGACACTCGAAAATGGTAGGGCTGGGCCCGGGTAGCTCCGGCCGGTATGATGATGTGCTGCCTATGTCAGCAGCCAGTACTCTGGACCCGAAGAGTGCACTGGTCGCGGCGAACCCGCGACCACCCCCTCCCCCAAGCTGGTGGTGGGGGCTCGCCGGAGGCGCCTCCAGAGGGTCCTGCTGGAGACGCTTTGCCGGAGACACATTTTTGCGCGATTTGGCTTCACTGTATCCAACCGAAACTTTTATAATACAATTCCTAAGGCTCAGGGGTGGTACGGATATGATAGAGTGACTCTGTAGAAATGAGAAAAAGCGGACCAGGTGTACGTCCATCTCTCTCCTCTCTCTGTGTTATCTTTTACGTACCGCCCTCTCGACGACGAGCGATGTAATGGGTTTACGTCGTGGAATGAGTGTTATCGTATACCAGGTATAGGACGTACGCAAGTCGTCAAAGTACTGGCAGCACTGGCGTTCGCTCAGCCAGTACATTAATACTGCCAATACAACACTTTTTCCAGTGCATATCATACTGGACGAGGGCCCACCCAGCCCTAGCAAATGGTCTGTTTGCTTTTTTACCCTGACCTTCGCCCTCGTATGATTCGCCCTCGTATGATGTACCAGGTATATGATAAGAGGGGGCAGCATCGTTGGATACAGCTGCAGCAGCAGTGTTTTTGTAATTTTTGTCTGCCGTGAAGTACTGGGGGGCACGCAAGTTGAAGCGTTCAGAGTTTCCCGATTCTGTTCGTGGATAGCGACACGGATCGGTAGATTACGCACTCAACTACAAGCAATACTTGGCGCGTACGGTACGTTGATGTTCCTAGTCATTATGCTGAGATGTACTTTGAGGCATAGACCAAGTACCCTAGTGCTTGTTTTTCGCGAGGTACTTAGGGGGCGAGCATTGGCGGTGTAATTGGTACTTCTGTGGCAATACTGAATACCTGGTAGTTGCTACTCTGTGCCTGTTGCCACGGTCGTCACAAATTAATACTGGTAGTAGAGTGGCAGCAGTGCGCTGTGTTATTGTCAGGCGCACTTTGAAATAAGTTGAGGCGCTACTGATGGGCGTACCCAGTAATTTGGACGTAGTCTATATGCATAGCGTACATCTGGTAACAGGTAGAAGCGTAATTGCCGTATTTATGCATCAGCAGTCTACGAACATATACAACACTCCCGTCACACGTGTTTCGTGCCCGCCGCACATGTCTGAAAAACGAGGGTACTGCATCACGTTGTCGAAGACACGTCCATCTACAAGAGCATTCAGTACTTTGGTACTGTATAAGGGTATCATATAATGTAGTCTACCGCGTCTGACTGTTTTTTTCTGGCTGCTTTGCTTGAAATACATTATTGTCCGCGCTCTGCGCTGTATCGCTGACTGCTGCATCATATTCCACCGGGGGTGTGCTGGAGTCTGCTACCGCGCTGTCTCTATGAAACATGGTTGTGACTGCCGTAGAGTATGCCGCGATATGTGAAGGTAGAACAACGTGTTGGAGATATCGTACCACGATCTGTCACATATGATGTTACATGTGATATTGACGCGCGCGGGGGGTGTAGCATGTCCTGCCTCTGCACGTACTACTGTTTGTCGCGTGTTTGTCGCGTGTTCCACGCGTGTTAGAGACTATTTAATCTGACGGAAATTCTCCCGACCTTCGGATGCATCCCGATCACCCATCGCGGATGTTGAATGTTCTGTTAATTTATCGTTTTCTGCTTGGTTTTTCTGTACCAGATAATTCGGCTTATCAACAAGGAAGAGCCCAAGGCGACGGCTCTGGTCTTCAAGACGGGCAAAGTTGTCGTCACAGGTGCCCGAAGCAACGCCTCCGTGGACTACGCGTGCAAGACGTTCGCTCGCATCCTGGGAAAGCTTGACAATGAAAGAAAAAACGGACCGTTGCACAAGATCACGTTCAAGTGAGTCGCGTCACTCGTCCATAAGTGCTTTAATACGAGTGTTCACTGTTGAAACCGTATGTACCGATATTAAGGGGACGTACTGCTGTACTGATTACTGTGGATATCGCGCGCGCAAAGGGTCGATTTTCAGCCACTCGCTTGAAAGGTGTTGTGATTTGAGGCACTCCGAAGGTGGTCTTGACGGCTTACACAACGTTACCGATGTGGGAGAAAGGGCACCAGTTGTTGCAGTTCGTAGCCTCGTCAGTCAGTCCTTTTCTGCTTCGGCTAAGAGCAGTAGCCACTGTCCGTGTACGTACGTGCCGCGAACCAAATTATATTATGAGTGTTCTTGGTAGCCCATTCTCCGAAAGGCAAGGAATGAAATCATGGCCTTATCGATTCCGCGATAGTAACGTGTACTTATTTGTCCTCGACACCACACCAACACTTTTTGTACGCCACACCACGTTGCTCTGGTTTGGCCCATACTACTGTCTAGTTGAAGAATGGACAGGGCGGTGGACAGGGCGGTAGGCACAAAAAACAGAGTGTACCTGTGGTTGTACGTGTGTGGGGCTGGTCATGCTTGTAATCTTGTATCTTAAAGTGCACACGAGAGAGAACAAACGCATGGCGAATACACTAAACCAACAACTAAAAGCGAAATGTTCATGTGCGAATATGTTTGGACAGATGCTGTTGTTGAAATTTTTTGTGCGCCGCGCGCTGTCGCATTATGCAAGGCGTGTGTACGAGTACAACATCAGTGCCCACCCACATGGGTCTCGTGTTGGAGTCGCCCAAATTGTGCCGATGGTCATCTGTTGGTTTGCACTGCCTGTCTATAAACGACTTTCAACTCTCTCCTTCACAAATTAGCCGCTGTGTTGCTGTCGTCCCTTCTTCCCCCCCCTACTCCCCGCCCGCGTTCACCACGGATGAAGCCTCGAGACGGATCGCAAAGTCCAAAATATGGTGGCCACGACGGACCTAGGCTTTCCAATTCGCCTGGAAGGTCTCGTTGCTTCTGCGCACGGTTGCTTCTGCAACTACGAGCCAGAGCTGTTTCCCGGGCTGATTTACCGCTTGGCCGAACCGAAGATCTGCTTCCTCGTATTCGTGTCGGGAAAGGTAGGCGTAAACATGGAAACATGGGATGCGGGCATATAAAGTAAGCGAGTTTATCACTCCCGACCGCGCCAAAAATAGGGGCTCATTTCCAAACTCGCGTATCCGATTTTTCATGCGTGCTTATGGGTGCGTGTCCCACTCGACGACCGAAATCAGAATAAGCTAATCTATAAACTCGTCTGGACGGGACGGTGCTCCTTGCGGGGTGGGGTTACTTGCACGGTGGCTAATTTGTTTCCTGCAGTTTTCAAGATTTTTGTGTTTTCTTCCATTTTTCTCCCCTTGTCAGCTTGCGACACCCCTGGGATTCCAATCGAACCACATCCCGAAGGGAAAGCGTGTAATTACTAGTAATTCGTGGTGGCTCGATCTCAAAGCAATTTTGTTGGATTGGGTTGGATTGGGTTGGGTTGGGTCTTTCCTGCTTCCCAGCAACGCACATACAGTTGACGACAGTTACTATAATAATAGTTAGTATTATTGCTACTAATAGTGTCCACCAGGGCGAGTTCCTAGCGAGAGCTACAGCATATTTTGGAGAGTGTCCAGACATGGCAGGGTCGATCGATTTTTCCGCGTTGAGATGTTTGATCACACCTTGATTTTTACTATTAATATTAATAGTTGTGGAGCCTGTCTGGAGTAGCCGTCTTTCGTCTTACAGGCTTTCCCTTAATGCCGAGTTCGAACTTTGACAAAAACCACCGCCGTCGGGCGCCCGCCCCCCCCCGCCCACCTCTCTTTTTTTTTTTCTTCCCCTTTTCCCTTTTTTTTCCTGCTCTACTACTGTAGGTGGTGCTGACAGGTGCCAAGAGCGTCCAACAACTCGAGGACGCATTCAGAAAAATGTATCCAGTGCTCTGCACTTTCAAGAAAGCCACTGTGCTTTTGCAAACTTCGGCACAGCCATCCAACGAACGAGCGCACAAGAGGGCCAAGACATAGCATACATACTATTTATTGCTGTGTGCGGGACACCCTCATGGTAAGCCCCGATACGAGGTTGACGTGTTACATGTTGGAGGGGGTGCATCGTATGCCTTCCTTTCTAGGCGTCATGCCCACTACCAGGGCACGGCAGCGTCGTTCTGTTGTTACTGAGTTTGCATAGTACATAGGACAGAGTGAGCACAACGTGCTACAGACATACGGATTCTCCACTGCAGAGTGTTTCACTTCAGAACGTTTAGGCACAACAGTGTCGCAGCGTAGCCAGTAGTACCGTGCAGTGTGGTCTAGCTTCGCTTGTCGCTGTATGCGACATCCTGCTCATCGTCAGCCTTTCGCTCGTTCGGCCTCGTTTCTTGTGTTGTCCCTCGGCCGTGTTCGGTGCTTCTAGGCCGCGTTCGGTGTGTACGTCTCTGCGCTCCAGGTGTCGCTCAAAGCCCTACGATCCCCAGCCTTGACCATGCTGATGGTTCCGTCATTCCAACATGGCATTGTCATGCAGCAGAAGAGCTGCTTGCGCCGTGGCTGTGGGCGGGGTGGTTTTGTAGGGTGGCGAACGGGCCCTAGGCAATCTGGTAACCGCCTTTGTTTTGATGCTTTGCACTCAACACGTTGGCGTGGCCGTTTTGACGGCGGTGTCGGTGCAGAGAGGGTTGTGGACCGCCAGCTCTGGCGACGATTTTTCTTGTGTCACCTAGGTGGAATGTTTGAGCGGCTAAAGCATCGTCTAAGCAAGCGGCAGTCACAATATCTGATTGCGTGTACGTAGTAGTGCAAACATCAGTATGCTACCGACTTGTTTTCCTTCCGCTGGTTGCTCGCCTCCCGTGCTTGTGCGTTTAGCCGCACGTGCTGGTCTACTACCTGCTGAATTTGGTATCGCTTGCACCGCCCCTCATTACGCTTTGGAGCGTGTGATTGTGTCGTTCCTGGGTAGACTTATTTTGGGATGTGCTGCTGTCGTCTTGCTCCCCTTGTTATGTGCTGGGTCCTCTCGAGGTTAGATTGTGTCCCTCCGACAGCCGTGCTTCGATAGGGGGGTCTATTGGGCCCAAAACATTTCCGACTGACGGAGCTACTGAATTAAAGAAATGCGCATTATGTTCGGAACTCCGTTTCCGTTTTAAAATATTTCTCTTCACGCACCTCTGTACGATACTTCGAAACTCCTGAACACATCGGGTTCTTCATCGCGTGGAGGGTACCTTTTTTCTGTAAATCGTTTTTGGGTGAGGAATAGAGCCCCTGGAGTGACGATCCTCACACATACTGTAGTATCGTTGGTGCACCCCCACCGCAACATGCGTCACCCAGTTTAACTAACAGACCAGTTTAACAGACTAGTACAGTAGCTCGAGAGGGAGATTTCCGATCAGTCAACGATCGATGTACCACTCGTTCGGATCAATTGCTTCCCCTTAAACACGTGCTGGCTCGCCCGGTGTGTTTTTTGCGTTTTTTTAAAACTTATTTTTGTAGTCAGTAAATATGGTCGACACCGATCGTTTTAGCACGCACAGACAACTGCCGTGCTGTATCTTGAGCAAGCACTACAACAAACGTCGGAACCTGGGTCTAGCACCGTAGCACAGCAGACTGGCTGTTGTTGCGCTTTCCGAGCGTTGTGCATATACTGCTGCAGTCACGTATGACATAATGAGCAATAATGCAGTCATATCCGTGGTCCCATAGCAGTCCAATAGTCGAAACGGTCCAATAGTCGAAACGGACGATCAACGAAGCACAGACGCGGTAACGGGCGCGGCGGACACTGTAGGCGGTAGTGCCCAAGGGGAGAGGGACTAACGGGACGGGTATCACAGATCACTTGGGTTTCACTAGTTCTTCGTCGCTGAGTGGAGCTTATTAAGCTCCGGGTGTTCTCGATACCTTGGTACCGGTTTTCCATATGTATGAAACTGAAGTTATGCCCACGCCGGGGATGTGCTTCTTCCCGCCCCACTAATGTGACGAAGGGGCCTCTAAAAGCTTACCTCCGCACGACACTGATCAGCACAGTCGCCACGCACGCGTATTATCCTTCCTAGCGCTGCTGCGGGTTAGGGTTAGAGTTAGGGCTAGGGTTGCTGCGCTGCAACAGACAGTAAACGAAGAAAAGAAGACCGGACCAAAAGCCGAAGCCGGAATACAAAATACCGGAAAGAGTAAGACAGACGGAAAAACGTACAACGTTTTTATGTTTGAGAGAACCCCAACTGACGTGGCATTTGACAACGACAAAAACGGCAACCCCATTTTCAAGAGCTGTGTACGTGTGGTATCATGCACACGCGCTGGTGTGGGGATATGCCTGGCGTGCTGCAGGGGTGACCACGGGCAGGACAAACGCTGCTGACGCTGGAGCCGAAACGACCGGGCGAACTTCAAGATGACACTCTCCCGGCGCCCCTTGCCCAGCGCGTCGTCCTCTTCTTGGACCAGGAGTAGAGCTGCCGCTTCCCTCTCCTTCATCGTGGTCGCGGTCGCTCCACGGCGGCGGCGTGCCTCCTGCTCGTGTTGCCTGGCTCGCAATACTTCTTTGTCACCGCTTGCCCCCCGCGGTTGAGGCGCATGAGGTTTCCGCCGCACAGAGATTTGCCTCCGCGGCCTGTACAGCGGCGGCGCTCGCAGCCGCTTCCGTGTTGGCTCCGCCACCTGAACGGCGGATATGTGTGCCGAGGGGCCCCCCGGGTATCCCATCCGGATTATCATGTTCGGGGAGAGCCGGTTCCAGTCCCTCTTATAGATGAGACTCTGCAGAAGCATCGGCGGCGTTGGAGGGGGCGGCGGCAATGGTAGCAGCTGTGCCACAGTCGGCATCGCCAGGCCAGCAGACGGCGATGTCTGCCACGCCGATCCAAGTTTTTTGGGATTACGAACCATGAAATCAAAAGGAACCTCCACGTATCAAATTGTCATGCGGCGAGACCGTGAATCAAGACCTCTACAGGTACAGTAGAATGCCGTGATGGGGGCATTGAGTGCGCTTGACACGGGATCTATCGAATAAGAGCAGACGCTGCTAGGCCGCAAGGCGGGCCTCAGAGGAGGCAAGCACTGTGGTTGTGGAACATGCCCGAACGCATACTCCCAGGTGCTCTCTTGGCTTACAACCGAAAGTTGGTAAAGTGCATTACCCTCCCAGTGCATTACACGTTTAGGTCGGTCCGTGCACCTGTCCGGTGCCCGAACACATTCAAGTTTCCAACATGAGCCGATCCTTGCACCCGGGCACATATACGGTCGCGGTGTTATTATTTTGTAACATGGGCCGCTTTATGGTTTACAGCAAAGAGAATGGCAGTGGGCCGGATTACTGGTAGTTAACGTAGCAGAGTACGGCATGGAGCATTGGAGAATGTGTCCGTGTGTTTTTTTACGGTTACGGATGGAAACTTAGAACTGATGGCGGCCGTTCGCGTAGATGGCACGGATGAGACATGTAGAAGATACCATCCCGAAGTTGTTAGAAATTCCCCACGATCAACCTCGGATAATTTACTTGGCGCGCGGGTTGCGCGATCAAACGCGATCGGGAATTGGGGACAATGGAAATCACACAAATAAACGTTGTTGAGGGGGTGTTGGATCAGTTTGGCGTGCACTCATCGTACAACATCCCCACAACCCCCGATGTAGAACAAGGTCCAATGAGGGAGGACGAACCTAGAGAAGGCTGGCCGTGCAGGGAGGCTATGGGGCAGCTTGCTGCGGCTGTTGACCATGACGGCGACGGGCACCTCCAACGCCGTGCGTGCTGCGGCGCGCCGCTCCAACAACCCCACCGAGAGACACCTGGAAGACAGTTTTGAAGATTTCTGCATACCGCCACGGGACTACAAGCTGGGCTTGACTCAGGACTAGAAGCCAGGCTTGACTTATGTGCGGGGATCGGGACTAGCAATGGCTGAACATAGTGATGCGTTCTACGTCAACAAGACCAAAGGCAGGCCTTCGGCATCTGGGACGGAAATCACCTTGGGGAGTGCGGCCGCTTGTTGGGCAAATAACACCCAGAGAGCAAGAGTACGTCGCCCCAGGCGAAGAGATGAAGAGAAGCTGTATATACTGGCGCACTGTTATCCTTTACTTTCCTGGTGCTGAGCGGATCATGCGGTCTTCGGGGATAACCAAGCAGCCATAGCGCCCGCTGAGAAACCTTTAAGTTCCTGTATTAATAGAAGCACATGAGCGTGCGCTTCCGTTTCGCTCGATTTGAAAGGGGAAATGGTCACAATGGGGTATCTCCCCGCGTTTTTCAGCAAAACGGGGGGGTAGGGAAAACGGGACCGCGAGAGGTGCCCGCGCGTGGCCCGTTCCGACTCAAATTAATTTGTGACGCGCTGGCAAGACGCCGGCAGCCGATGCCGAGCGCGTGCACCTTTTTGTTTTTTTCGCGCGCGATATTGGGGCTGACAGCACCGTGGCGCGGGAGGGGGCAGAAGTGTCCCCCCTTGTCACTACAAGTTCGGACAGCATGCCCCCGCAGTACGAAATGAGTGTACCACCCATTTGTGACCATCATTTCCTCGCACTCAACCGAAAACGTACCCCTTTTAAACCACTTCGGATATCCTCATAACTGCGTAAAACTAGATGGTAACTACAGAAGGTGGGTGATGGCCACAAACTCCCGCACTTTCAGCCTAACGGTGGGCTATCCGTAGTGGCCAAAAGGGTAACTTTTCGATCAGGAAGGGAAACGATGGTCACAAAGGGCACCATAGTACATGAATTATAGTAGAACTACGGGGGCGTCGCCGAACTTGTACCTGAGCAAAAAGGGGGGATTCTTCTACCCCCTCCTGCGCCACGGTGACATCAGCCCAACAATGTGCCCGATAAAAGAAAACGGTGTACGTTCTCGGCATGGGCTACAGACGTCTTGCCAGATCGTCACCATTGAGTTTGAGGCAGGTCGAGGAACGCGCCGGCAACTCCCGCGGACCCGTTTTCCCCACCCCCCCGTTTGGCTGAAAAAGGCACGGGCGTACCCCGTTTGACCATTACCCGTAGGAAAACATACATACGGACATCTCGACGAAAACCTTGGATGCGGTTTCCCCTTGGACTCTGGTTGAATGCGCCGTTTAAGGGGGGGTGAGGAGGGCACCCCTTGACATCTTAGTTTCTGGCGATGACTATCGTCTGGAATGCGGTCTTTGTGTTTACCGCTGCTACTCTTAGCATAATGTACTGGGTACCAGGGTATGAGGTACACTACACGGTGTGGTTTGCTCGGATACCGTGTTCCCCCACGCGTATCATACGAGGACACAGTACTGATATCTTTGTGTGTTCTTAAATCCTGGATTATCTTGAGTACCCCTTCATCTCTCTCGTCACTGCTGCAAAGAGTCAGGTAGCATGCTCGTTTGTATATACCAGCAGCGATAGTTGCTACCAGGTATCAATTATGCAGTCCAGTTGTAGAGGATTGCATACACCTTCGCAGACATGAAATACTGAAATACGAAGGTTAAGGATTACAGTTACAAGGTTTGGGCTGCCGAAGCCCTCCGCCTCCGTTCTCTCTCAGGCTGTGTGTCCTATTACGAACATATATATACATACCAGGTATCTGGTACCAGGGTATGACATACGAGTACATCAATGGAGAATATCATCCGATCGCGGGGCAATCTCACCACCCGGGCTTGAGATTTACGAACAGGGGGATCAAGCTTGGAGGGGCGGGGGGGGTGTAATCGTACCATGCATAGCCCCAGCCCTTAGGACCATAGAGCACGGGGAGGAGGGGGGGGGGCAAGGCGACCAACACACACAAGACCAATCCGACTCCCCCACCTGGCAGGGGGTCTCATCCACAGTGGCCCGAAGCTTTTCGAAGGCTCTGGTCGGTATCCGTGTCCTCCCCTCCAGCTAGCTACCTCCAGCCTCCAGTTTCTCAAGCTGTTTCTGAAGTTGCTTTTCCCGCCAGTATTTTGGCTTGCTTTTTCGTTGTCTGCTCTCTTTGCCCTCTCCTCTGCGAGATCCTGCGTACAGTTAGACTCTAATGTGCGTTGTTTATTCCTGCATTACAGCAGAGTTTGGAGGGTCTGCGGTCCACCTTGGTCGCACTACAGTTGCTATCGCGCCAAGCAGGCTCCGCAGGCCACAGGGTTACCCAAGAGACCCAAGAGACCGGCCCGAAGCTACATTACCGATAGTCAACGCACATTAAATACGCAACGAACGCAAGCACGCATCACGAACTTGGAACTTGGTCTGTACATGCACCAAACGAACACGGCGGGTGCTTAGGATTGACTCGGTGTGGGGCAGTCCAAGCAGACGCAACCCGACGTCAGGGCCTCCTTGGGCCTAGACGCGGTAGAGGGGAGGGTGACCGTATGATTATCCTGAGGGGGGTCACCTCCCCTCTATCTATCATCTACCAGGTATCATGTTCGAATGGCGTATTATCTATTTCCCCCTTTGTCGCAATGTGGATGTTTTAAGTAAAAAAAAAAACATCAACGGCCGTCTATCCATCCCCCTTGCCTCAATCTAGAAGATGTATTTGTGTAGTCAAGGCGTGAAAAAAGTACAACCGGTACCAGGTTCAGCAGTACTCGTATCACACGTATGCTGCCGTGGTTTCTGGCATCGTTGTGGCCGTCGTGCCGTCGCCCTTCGCCGCTGTCGCTCCTTCCATACTGTACTCGCTACGTACTCTACAACGACGGCACCATCAGCGAACCATCACGTAGGATCACCTATCATCACCTTCGATAAAATGGGGACTGACTGTGGACACTCGACCGATCCAGCACAGCAGGAGTGCGTCGTAGCCCCGCCACGACCAGGCCTAGCAAAAACGCCGCGTGTCGTTCGCCAAGGCTGGCAGCGACGCTTGATGCTCCCAAGCCCATCACCGTGAGGGCCATCATGCTTGGTCTTGAGCGACTTCTGTGTACGGGACCGGAGCAGGCGTTGGCGCGGACGCTTCTTGCCTCTTGCGCGGCCATGCTGCCGTCTCGAGCCTCTCGAGTTCCGAGATCTTCGGATCGTCGGAAAGGCCTTGGATTGGCCAGTAATGAAGACTTGTGCTTCATGCCGCCTTTTGATTGGTGTTGATTTATCCGACATTTTTTCGGTCATCAATCTGATTGGTTTGACCCTTCCGTGAGATATTAATCACGAATTGAAACCTCCGGATTGTAAAGGCCTTTCAATACTTATGAACACCAAATCTCCGTCAAACCCATTTCAGAAGAAAGAAGCGAGACGAGAGGAGACACACAGAGGGCGGCGCAGGGGAAGAGAGGCCAACGTGGGGACGGACGAAACTGCTGGTACCCTTCGGCTCCAAACGGGTAGCCAGCATTTCTGTCGTCGGAGTCAGGGGACAATAGAGAGAAAGGGACGTGCGCCCCATCAGTGCAGCGAGTAGCATGCCGAGGACACGGGCGGGGCGGGAAGGAGAAGGGTGGAGGAGCCGCCTATGTGGGGCACGCTGGAGGAGGTTCCTGGATGCCTTACAAAGCAACCAGAACTTCGAGTACCTCTATTGGCTGCAGGTGAGGCAGCTCCACCCCCCCCTGTGCTTTCTAGGCATCTTGTCTCTTTTCGTGTTCGGGGCAACTCTGCATTTGCCCAGCCGTGAGCGTCATCTATATACGTACCATACCAACCTTCACCCACTTCTACGTACGAGACTCTTTTAGAGTACTCTGTAACCAGTATAAAACATGGTGCGTTGTGGGCACTGGTTGTGGGTTTTGAGCTTGTTGTTCCGTGATACTCGTAGGAGTACAAGGCTGCCCGTATCGTAGGGGCACGATGGCGAGGCGGCGTAGTAGGGTGTCCGTTCGGCCACACCTCGAGTTCAATACCGTACAGCAGTACAGCGGTACACCAGTAGTCGACGTGTTTGTTCGGCATGGTCTGCGGTCTTCCACCTTGCCCGTTGAACGCACCTGGCATTCATGTTGCCTGGTAACGACATAACCACATTTATCAGCAGCGAAACCCTATGAAAACCCTGCAAACCACGGACAGATGACGATCTACTGCTGTAGATAATCCACAATAGGTCACAATGGTGTTTTTGTTGCGGGCGATCGTGGTAAAACCTTAACCTTCAGTCAGTTGACTTCTATATATACGTCGACAGTCGACAGCTGTCTTATATACATTTTTCATAACAATAGGTCTATATCATAGCTACTGGTACTAACTGTACGGTTATACCGTTATGATATTATGTGTTCTGCAGGATTTGTATATTTCGAGTGTAGAGTACAGATCCAACCCAGGATACATGTGCTAGACAGTGCAGATCGTACGGCTCCCACCCGGCAACATGAGCTAGATCATCTATAGACCATACAGATCTTCCCTGAAATATCTAGATGATGAAGTTGGAATCGATGACAGATCATCTGTCCGACCTGTGAAACCCTCCAGTAATTAGACTAAGCCGCTTATTTATTAGTGCGTCCCGACAGAAAACCTACGTGCACGAGTGCGTATTTTATCATACCAGTACATAGCAGAGTAGCAGAGTACGCTTCGCGCTCGTGAGGAACAGCAGCAGCGCTCATTTTTACCAGCAGGTACACGGAACACTGCTGTACGATACTGCTCTAATCTACGGGCGTACGGTTTTCATTACGGCCGTTCTTTACAACTGCTGCTGCTGCGGCGGCGGCGAGTCTTCCTGTCAAACGGTTCGGCAGTTAGCTTCTAAGAACTGTTTTTGGAACGATTTTGCTGAGGCCGACTATTATGGGGAGACGAAATCGGAAAACGAAACAGGATTTCCCGTTTATAGTGTTGAAACCCCAGGGCAGTCCCGTCGGCGGATATGAGCCATTTCCGATCACTGCCCAAACGAAAAGAAATGTGCTGCCGCATACAGCACCAACCGCCGCCGATGATTCCTCGCCTCACAGAGCACGAGATGACGTAAAACCTTCGAGACTGCATGCTCCACTGCTCTGAGAGTGCTCGTTGCCAAGTTTGAGGGCCGTTGATGCCGTGTGCTCGGAGCTCTCGCTCGAGACGTGAGAGCCTAAATCCATTGCTGGATCGATTTTTTCAGACGGGACTGGGCTTCGGTTTCGTCTGACAAAAGGTTATAAACGAAAACACTGATATACAACAACGCCAATGTCAACAATCAACGCCGAGGGTAGCAGTCCTCCCTTTACCCTTTACCAATAGCAATAGCAACCGCCGTGATATCACCACCAACACCAGCACTGGTAGTACACTCGACACGACTATTGAAACACCCGTGCAGGGCGCAGGAGACCCTCTAACAGCGCCCGGCATCAATGAGTTAATAGTAGTACTATTAATAGTAGTACTACTGCAGTAGTAGTAGTAGTAGTAGTAGTACTGTAGTAGTAGTAGTAGTAGTAGTACTATTAACAGTAGTACTACTGTAGTAGTAGTAGTAGTAGTAGTAGTAGTAGTAGTAGTAGTAGTAGTAGTAGTAGTACCTCCACCGCCTCTGGGGCGGAAGCTCCGGTAATCGCCGAGAGGGAGCGCCAGCCACACAACACCAACGAATCTATCACTTGGTAGCGAGGACTCTCAGAGCAGTGGAACTTACATGTATACTCGGAAGTTTTGGAGCGATTCGTGCTCTTTGAGACGAGGAATCAGCGGCGGCGGTCGGTGCTGTGTGCGAAAAGCACAGTTTGTTGTTGCTTCAGCCCACAAAACAAGTTTTTCAGCGGTCAACACCGTTAAGGGGAAGTTCTGTTTTGTTTTCCGATTTTGTCTCCCATAATAGTGTCGGCCTAGTGGCTGTGGCCGTCGGCGTGGGCTCAGGATGCCAGAAGTTGCCTTGGCCCTGTCGGCGGCTAGTTTTATAGCCGGGGTCAGGTTGGACGGCCCAGGTCCGGGTGGGATGAGGGTGCTAAGCGAGATTAGGGTTCTGTAAAATGATGATAATATATGTACTCGTACTAATAATAATAATTTTGTGTTCCCCAGCCCGCGGAAGTGATCTTCGACCAGCGTAGGAGACTTTTTGTTGTTGTTCTTGGAACTTGCCCACGAACTGGTTGCAAAATGACTAATGGCTTATCCTGTACTCGCGTACTCGCGTCATATAATACCAGTACGTTCTGGGACCCAGCAGGCCAGGTACCACGACCAAAGCACACAACATTATCACCAACCGTGACTTAGTGATCTGCCGAGCGCGTTGTAACTCCTTGCAGTGTATTTCCGGTAATAAGTATATCGCCTCCTAACCCAGGCCAAGCTGGGAACAACCCAGTGGCCGGGCTGGGAACCGAACCAAGAACAATCCGTGGTTTGTGGTGAGATATAATGAGATGTGTTGGTTCATGGTGTTTTTGTGTGTGAACAGCAGTTGGAAATTCATGGCAGTATCACCTCCTGGCCCAGCGGCCTGGCTGGGAACCGAACCAGGAATAAGCCGTGGTTTGTTTTAAGAGAGAATGAGGCGTGCTGGTTCATGTTGTGTGTGTGGACAATTGAACTTCATGGCAGCCGTGTGATTGTTTCGTTTATCGCGTGAGAGGCAATACGAATGCTGGCAGACTGGTAGAAGACGTGAACAGGCTGTGCTTCTCCTTCCACGTACAGTAGTAGACTAGGTGGCCAGCAGTTGCTGGGCCAAGCATTTCGCGATTTCCTTTTAGATTTGTGATTTGTGGAATGTGCTCGTGTTCTGATACCTTAGTCGGGGAGTTGTTAAGCTTGGAAAGGGACGCATGACGACACGATAAACAACACATTATTATTAAGAAAGATAAAAAACACACAGTATTATAAGCAGCAGTCTATTATTAATAGTGGTACTGTTAATACTTCGAAGTAGTACTTTATCTACAGGAGTAGGCCTGTTGTGAGCGAGCCAACATTGGAACTTGACGAAAAGACATTCGATTCGATCCGTCTTACAGCAGTAAGCGGCCCATCTTACTGAGAACACCACCCCCACAACAGCCCAGACTAACACGCATTAGTGGTGGAGATCGGCATCGCCAGAGGGTAACGCCAACAGCCGACAACAATATATATTTTAATCGCAGAAAAGCGTGGAGGTTCAAATGTGCTACGTATGACGGCAGATTTTGGCTTTGCGAGAAGGCACTATGTATGCGGCAATCGGATGTTAGTGACGGTGCGGTCACTGCTGGGTTTTCCTAGCCCGCTATGGTGACGAATCTATCCTTGTCTTGTCGATGCTATTAATGGTGGTTGTGCGGTCACAGCATGTTGATGGCTCACTATGGCGATAACTATATTGGTATAGGACGGTAGGGGGGGTAGTATCCACAGTGCTCGCAACATCGTGTTGGTGGCTCGCTTCAGCGTGAAATTGCAATAGGTTTTCCGCAGTTGGTGGCTGTGCATACCGACGGTAGTGAGACGGCAGTTAGCACAATGGTTGTCGGTGTCGCTGGGTGTACTGTCACGTCAGTGTGCTGGTGTCTCGCTTTGGGGAGAAGGCGCTCTGCAGACTCGCGCTTTGGTGGCTGTGAGATCGAAGTGTGTTGGCGTCTCGCTCTACGGATAGTCGTTCGGCGGGAGTCGGGTATTGGTGGGTGTGCTGTCACATTAGTGTACCAATGAATGACTCGCTATGGCGAGAACGCCCTCAGCGGGAGCCGGTTGCTGGTGGATATTTGTAGTCCTCGAAGAAGGCGCGATGAAGCTGATTTAAGAAAAACGACAACCGCGTCTTGTTTGTCGACCCATCGAACCCATCCTATCCATCGGATGTGTGATACTAGTGATATGATACTGCTGTGGTACAGTTACTTTTTTTAATCGATTCCCATAACGCCAGCGTTCGTCCCCTCTTACGAAGCCACGCGGTATGCAAGATATGACCGCCAAACGGTGCACACTATTAATACCTTTTCAACTAGACCACGCCCATTCAATGGCCAGCGGTAGCATGATCGAGGATAGCGTCAGCGGCATAGCGTTTTTTGTTTTGCTGCCGTCAGTAGATGGTCCAGACCACTCAGATCGCCCATGCTGGCCTGGGCAATGTTTTACGAGGAGGTATTGTGCGCAAGGCAACGTGAGCTATGACGGGTGGCGCTCCCAACTGATCGTGTAGGAGCTATGATAGCAAGGCAACGGTATGATAGCACACGACCAGGGCAATAACCGAATTGCAGCACGCTCAGTAGGCGTTTTGGTTAGATCGTATTCGAGACGTGGTTTTTTCCTCCTAGGTTGTCCTTTTTGAAACGAATGCATGTGCGGTACACACACATAGAGGGTTTCCACATGGCATGCCACAATGTGGTAAACAGACTTGGACGTACTTTTGTCCTCCCAGTTGATCGAACGTCTGTGCGAAAATTCTATTAATAGGTGGCTCGCTGTTTCTATAAAATCGTCAGAGTCCGTCCCATGTTGGTGGCTGTTCGTCGCGAAGATAGCAAGTGCAGCGGTCACAGTGTGTCGGTGGCTCGCTTTTTGGAAAAACGAACTTTGAATATGTTTAATTGTCCGTTTGTTGACCTACCCTAAACGCAGCAGATACAGCAGTCATAGCCTGCTGATGGCCGGCTTTACGATGAACTGTCTAGGATCGTCTGTCCGGCGTTGGTGGCTGTTCGTCCCAAGTAGGAAAGGCAGCTGTGACAGTGTGTCGGTGGGTCGCTTTTGCGAGAAGTCTGAGTGTCCTGTCCGCTTGTGGCCTGCCTAAAGGCATAAGGTGTAGCAGTCGCAGTGTGCTGTCCACTTGCCTGCTTTTACGATAATTTGGTTGCCATTGTCTGTCTGTTTTGGCTGTTTTGGCTCATCGTCCCAATGGTCAGCATCTCAGTTGTGTTTACCGGCACTACCAACACATTTTCAGAACGGCAGTATTCTATTAACGGCATAGCATCGGAAGCAATGCGGCTATTAATTGCTCATTTACATACCTTAAAACACTAGCATGAATAGCAGCATCAATAGGAAGCCTTGGCTGTCAAACCTTGGTACGTCCACCGGTCTATACAATAATTGTACGACCACGTCGACTAGACGATGTTATCCAGCTGATGACATACCTTGTATTCTTTGGCGTATTCTAAATAATCGCGTATTTTAGCGTTGTGGCACACGCCATCATGCCATACATTAAGCGTCCATCAAGGAATCATTAATGACTCAAGCTGCTACGAAAGAGGTATTCATACTATTAATAATACCATTAATACTATTGTAAGATTTCGACGTACTTTAATTCGTATACAGTTTGGGTGTACTTGTCGTGCTACTACCGGGTATCGATGGCCATCGCAGAATGGACTCACCCTGCACATTCTCCAAGTAACACAAGAAGGCTTTCCCGAAAAGGGGACGCCCTGCTGGCGTCCCCTCTTTTCTGGTTTCAGATTA